>JAAXOA010001334.1:0-16414 GCA_036561885.1 Salina celebensis
ATAGCTCAACAGGTTTGTAGTCAACATGCTTATATACAATATATTAAGCAAAAGGTGAATGCACACATTAGGTGTTTTGTTTAAAAAAACATACGTCAATTTCTGAGGAGTCGTTGATTAGAAAGCTTTGATGTATTCATCACCATTGAAGCATGGGGAAAACAGTTAGATAAATTGTAGTTTTTAATATCCCTCCAAAGGATCTCAAATTACATCGGACGTTGTTTCCGTGCCAGTTCGGCTCTTTGTGCGTTAATTAAATTAGAAAAAGTACAAGTCTAGTAGAAAACAAAGTCAAAGGTCTTCCGAATTCCAAATAAATAGTAGTAAACTTTTTGTTTAGATGCTACGGGCCACGGATGTAGCGTCGTGGGCGTAGGTATGTACTTTGCTCGAGAAAGTCAAAAGTAAGCTTTGCAACTACCAATTTAATTCATTTGCTATCTTCATGAAACAAAAGGACTGAAGTTGGACTTAAGATTCCATAGAACATCTTAGAGCTTATTACATTTCCGAGCAGCCCCTTCCGTTAAGACGAAGGAAATTAAGCTCCGTATGATAGGGGATTATCGAAATGGCTTGTGTTGCTAAACAACCTCGAGATCAAGTGTCGCTGAGGTGTCTGGGGAAACTAATGTGCTCAAGACATCAAGAAACTCACTAAATAAGCATTTACAAAGGCACGTAATTTTGCACTAAAAACATTCAAATTATTAAGCGTGATGGGGAATCTTTTTAAAGTGGTTCAAGAATACTTCAGAGAACATTACATGCTTAAACGAATTACAATTTAATAGCCTAATTCTTACAAAAGCATAAAATAGATATAAAGCACTGGAATACATTTCTCATACTACTCCAACCATACATAACAAAGGATTAGCGTACTTAATAGACATATCTAATATGTTAACTTGGAACTCTATTATGATTTGTATAAGTCCTGCTTTCATCAAAAACCTTTGATAAACCTAAGTATCATTAAGTATTTGCGTCATATTTTCCAAACTTGTTGCCCCAAATGAAAGGAATCCCAGTTTTCTTTTGTCTGAAACGCCAAATCTCTACACGATCTGGATCTGGAGCAGAAAATCGTTCTGCTTCTCATATGCGAGTCATTTCTATAGGAGAATTTCATGCAACAAGCAAGCTGACTTTGTTCAGTTTCCAAAGAGAAGCTCACAAATGCGCTAATACAAGTTGGCGACAGCATTTGGGAAAAACTCGAACCATGTGAAGCTTACGTGGGAACCTCCAACTTTTAAGTTTTATCAGCCAACTAACAAGAATATTGAATATATGAGGCAAATGAAAATAGGAGAAAGAGGAACAGAAAATTTGTAAGAAAATCATTGACTGACTGAGCCATACAAGAAGTTGGCCTGTGTGTAAAAAAAAACTACGAAAAAATATATATATTGTTGTTGTTGACAATTTTTGGGGTGTATATACCCCGTGTGTATATCATTATCTATATCAGGGAAGAATGGGTAGACGTTACTTGTGAAAGTAAATGCACCACTTAAATTGAGAGACGCAACTTTGGATTTTTCATGAAATTTCAGATCACTTGAGGTGATCATCATGTCAAATACTATGGGCGACACCACTTTGGGTGAGAATTTTACAATATTTTCCATTCAAATCTGAGGAATTCATTGTTGAAACAATACACAAGTGGATTGTGAATTAAGAGTTGAGATAATTAGAAATACGGCAATGTGTTTGGGTGCAAATCATGAAAACTGATACTATGGGCGACACCACTTTGGGTGAGAATTTTACAATATTTTCCATTAAAATCTGAGGAATTCATTGTTGAAACAATACACAAGTGGATTGTGAATTAAGAGTTGAGATAATTAGAAATACGGCAATGTGTTTGGGTGCAAATCATGAAAAATGAAAGCAAAATGACTAGTAACAGCGTGTTACGTGAGTGGTAAATGAAAAGGATGTTGAGCAAAGGCCCTCAAACAACGAATAAACCTGATGACAAGAAAATTAGGAAAGGCTCTAGTGAAATTAATAGTGAAAGCAATGGGGAAGAAGACTATTCCATGAAATTCGATCTGTAACATGGCAATTATTTGAAATTATGTTTGATTTGTGTTTTTTTTGTTACTTTTGAAGAAGACGCTGGAGATTCACCGGAAGGAACATCAACTATTTCCAGATCTGGGAGGAAGATCAAGAAAAACTCATTACTTGCTGTGTATGATTCTCCCGACGTGATTGAAAGACGAGGTCGAAAGCCACTTGGTTTTAAGCGGGTATGACGCAATTAATTAAATATGATTAGGAGGTCCTATCGCGAAATTGTTCTAGCTATTAAACCTTTTCTCATTTTTGTAGGGAGGAAAAACCTCACTAACATCTCGATCTCATGGAAATGCTACTAGAGGAAGAAAACCTAACGGAGCCAATGCCAGGGATGATTTCCAGAAGCGATTAAATCAATCTAAAATGTTACCATATGAACGTCAAACGGATACTGACGAAACTTCTGATGATGGTTATGGGGAACGGAGCCATATTGGAGGACACGCATCTAATAATAGTCATTTAACTATTAATGGACGGTTAAAGTCACAAGCACAATCGACATATATGCTTGAAAAGTCGTTTGGAAAGCAGAAAAAAGTTATTGGAGCTCATCCCGGAATTGGTCAAAAAGTGAAAGCTGTGAGAAAAGACAAAGGGGTAGGTCTACATAATAGCAAATCAACGAAAACTTGTCAGCGTATTACTTTTTACTTAGCGAACTTAACAGTTTTGATTTTTATCCATAGAGCCCTCGAGTTACAGCCTACATGCTGTGGGCGAAGGAGCAACGGTCTGTATTCGCCAAAAAGTATCCTCATCTTGACTTCTCAACGGTTTCCAAAAAGCTTAGTGATCTGTGGGCGACAGTTCCGCAAAACCAGAAAAGAATGTGGAAAACAAAGGCAGCCAAACTAATGAAGAAGAAAGCACAGGGAAGTGAGCTCCTTAAGAACTCAACAGGGTCATCGATTAAGTCATATGAAAACATCAAGCCAACTAATGCTTCAGCGTAAAGGAATGCAAAATACATTACCAGACCAAGTAAATCTTCCAAAGAGACCGCCAGGGCGACCACGGAAGTATCCCTTAGTTACGAAACCAGACATACCGGTTCCCGGTCCGTCAACTTCGTCGTCGTCAAGTTTGAGTCTGAATTTCACCCAAGCTAGTCCCAAATCGTTGCCTACGTTAATGCTACAACAGTCTGTTGAGGAAGCATCATTTTTAAACGTAAAGTAAGTTTTCAGGTCAGGATAATTGTTCAGAAAATTCATTCAGAATTCAAGGATGCTTATTTTAACATTTTAGGCAAGAGAGTTACGAATTTAAAGTAACTGGAACAGGGACATTGGACGTTGCCGCACATTTCAGCTTACTAGGAGAATCAATGAAAAAAATGGGAGCCCAGTTACAAAGCGAACCATAATGAGGTAAGATTTTAACCAAAAGATTATTTGAAACTCAAAGGTTTATTTTTATTGATTATGATTGAACTAATTTTAATTGGCATTTTGATTCCTACAGGAACAAGTCGGAAACGAAAAGCTTTCATCCCTCCTCGACTCTTTGTTGTGTTCCGTTGGTCCGCTTTTATGTCTAACTCAGCTAGTTCCAGAACTCAATTGTATACCAGAGAATAAGCTAAAGAATATTTTGAACAATCTGGGATACGTTATGCCTGGTCTTTAGTCTTCTCTTACAAACGTCTCAAACTAGTCTAACAATTTATTGATCCAAGTGATTCGAAAACCTTATCAAAAAAACGATCTACTGATATATTTTACATTGATGCTCACGTCAACATTAAACGCAAATTGTAAAATACACAAACCAACAATTTTGATTTCTTCCCCTGCATTCCTTCTGCAAACAGCCAATACTTGATTATTACGTTCCTCATGTGACAAAAATTGAAACGAGTAGTAATGAAGATCTAACAAGTATATTCGCCTATTACGTTCCAATCGGAGCTCGAATGTACAACGTACTAACCTTGCTTTTCTACACCAGAAAAATCGTCTGATCGGCTGTCTTTGATAAGCTCTGTATTATCTGTGCTTACCGTTCTAGCCCCTTCTGTACTGGCCCTTTAGTCATTCCCCAATCATACAGAATTTTTCTTTTAAAAATCCTGCTTTTGATTTTAAATCGATTGTCGCGCAGTTTTTATACGAATTTCTAATTACATATTCATAATGCTACATTCCAATTCAATTACAGATTATCATTCATACTTTCCCACTGTATATACTATACACTTCATTTACTATAGCGCATATATGTATAGTACATATCTAGTTGAATTTTACGGTGGAACCGAGAGAAAGTCGTTTTATACGTGTAGTCCCGGCTTGGATCAGAGGATACCAATTCGTATATTTTTTTTCTCTGTAAATGTGGAAATTCTCGCAGTTGGCAGTTCGCCTTGCTCATTTTATTTCCAAATTCTAATAATTTGTGCATATGGTGTTTCCAACTCTTTCCTTTAGCGTTAATACGCAAAGGGACTTAGGGAAGAGACTAATACGTGGCTGTTGTAGAAAGAAAGCCTTATTTTTCACATGATGATGTGGGTGCCGGAAGGAATAGAAACGAATGTGAAAAGAGAAAATGCTTTTTAGCGTGTGTATAATGAGCTGTAGTGTGTAGCAGGAGACAAGAAATTACTTTCGAGGACAAGCAGTGAGAAAAAAAAGTAAAGAGCTGTGTTGTTATGGATGAGAGTAAAACTTTCAGAGATGGTGATGCTTTGACAGCACTACATATTACGACTAGAAAGGAGTTGGAATGTCTGAAGATGTTGCATAACATGGAAAAGACTCCATTGAAAACACTCAAGTAGGATTTTTTGTAATAATGGAGTTCTTTGATTTACACTTTGATAGGTTTATAGCCGTTTCGCATACCAACAATAGACGGAATTTACTATAAGGATGGATTAAAAAGCTATAATGTAAATATGGAGCGCTGACGCAAATTCTTACAGTGTTCAAGAACTTTGAGCTCTTCAACTTCACTCAGTCATCATGACACTGTTCTTCGTCGAGTTTTACACGGGCATGAATTTTTGTTGAAGACGAACACTTTCTATGATTCATTGGTTGCTTTAGCTTAGTAAAAATTTATCTATTTTCATACAAGAAAGCAGTTGTCTACAATAAGAATAGAAACATAATATATTATTGAAACAGTAAGGCTATATTAAAACAGTGCGTACAAAGTTACATCAAACTTGCATAACATGCTGTATGAATTTGTTTACAGTTGGTGAGTATTGCTGCTATTTTCTTACGTGCTTAGCTCAAAACAAAACAGCAACAGTCAAGTAAAATGGTAGTAATTACGGAAATTAATGTGTGTGTATACGCATAGCTTTTGTTGCTTTCTTCTGTAACTACTGTATTACGCATTCTGAGATTTAATCGCTTCTAAAAAGTTTACTCCAAATATTCTCTGCCGTACTTCATATGTTGAAGAAGGCCAAACACGCGTTAAAATATTTAATCTGCAGTAGCTTACTCTGGATTTGTGTCCACAAACCATGGAAACAATGCTCAAAATATTCCAGGAATTCTTTATACCAGTAATATTTTTTTTATCATATTTACATATGGCTGACTGTATAAGTTAGTAGTAAACTACTCTAAATCAAAGGCTTCAAATTGGCAACTGATCATCATAAACGTAACAATGTTTTCAACTATTCGACTGAAAGTCAATTTAAAACTGAATAATATTTAATGGACTGGTATGAGTATTTGTCATCTCATATGCTACATGCTTTCAACAACAAACCCCTTGAAGTCTGTGTACCATTTGGATGATCTCACTGAGCGTTGGTCGCTTCTGTTTGTATACGAGGAATGAATGTATTCTTGCATAGGATCCCAGTACAAAAAATGTCTTATTCAGTCTGCTCCTCTCATGATCTGGGTGCTTATTGCTGAGAAAAAAGGGCTTTTATTTCCGTTCACTCTATGACTTTC
This sequence comes from Salina celebensis, assembly GCA_036561885.1. Taxonomy (NCBI): domain Eukaryota; kingdom Metazoa; phylum Arthropoda; class Collembola; order Entomobryomorpha; family Paronellidae; genus Salina; species Salina celebensis. Next base: position 6,033 of record JAAXOA010001334.1, read on the forward strand.
TTTTTACAATGCCGAAAGAAGAATACAGAGCTTTTTTTTTATATTTTCTCTCTCAATCCAAAGCTCTCCAACCTGCTTCTTAGTAGTACTTTGGTGAAAGCAAGCCTAAAAGTTGGCCAGGCGCCTGCGACCTGGTAGTGGGTCACGGGAGCGCAAGTCTTGTCCCATCCATGTCTTCGCCATTCTAATTCACCTGCAGTGTAAATCGATTTGTCTCTAGCTGGAGCTCCAATACAGTGCAATATCCATGGCAGACTTGTTACCAGAGAGAGAACGAAAAATGTATATATTCACCACGTAAATCCAGCTCTCAGGGATTCTCCGCCAATGGAAGTGTACAGCTACCCTGCTAGGGAATTGTGGAACAAGTTCTCACAAAGACGAGAAGGTATGCAACATTTTGGAACTACAAGTTTCTCCCATATTATCTTTCCCAGTGCATATCTCTCTCTGTTCCCACACTACTTGTACACCAAAGACTACTACACAATAGGGTCCACTTTGAGGTGAGTTTGTTTTCTAAATAAAACGGCTATTTCTTCTGGAATTTCGCTTTTTACCCGTTTCCAACTCCGACCAAACAAAAATCCGTATGCATTGCTTGTATTCACACAACATGAATAAATCTTCTCTGTATGGAACTACATAAAAAGGAAAGGCGCTCATACTGACGTGTTTAAAAGCGAAAGCTCGGATAGACATGGATAGTCTGCAAAACATAGCGATGAAAGTAGACGAAAATATGTATTCAGCTATAGCAACTAACCCTCATACATATTACTTTTTTTAGCCCTCACCTAACTACATAAAAAACGGCTACTGCTTTCACTCCTCGTTTTCTCAGAGTAATACCAGCTCGCGTTTTTTTCGCTGTATAGAAATTCAGTAGACATACTACCGCCAATAGGCTGAGAAATTAAACGGACTATCAAACAGTGATCAACACAGGAATAAAGAGTGGGATTTTTTTATGTGTGTCTACTGAGTGTATATCTAAACATGGTTGATGATCATAAAAGTTTCCACAGTTTTTGTTGCGTTGATCGGCCTAAAGGTGGATAAATTTGTATTGCTGATCCTTGCGAAAAATAGTGAGTTTAAATGATGCAGAAATGCAAATAGGAAGTGGGTTTAATTGGATTATAGTGGCAGACGGCGACACTCAAGTTGATTTGTGTGTTTACTTAAGTTGTTTATCGTAGAGACAATCACGGATACCGCTCTGAAGACGACAAAGTGCTCAATAACATGTTGACGTGTTCTGTTGTGCGTAAGTAGCCAAAAATTATTAGAATAGATCAGACAATTTTCCTATAAATACTTTCCTTATCCATAATTTCCCATCAATACATGTACGATACACAAAGTATCCATTAGTTCAGGACGATAACACAAAATATTTTCCAAAACGGCAAAAGTTGGAATTGTGTTAGGTGATAAGCTTTTATGCAAACAGACAATTGTACTGTGCATTTTGTTAGAATGAATCAAGTTACATTTTCGTGTTTGGTAACAATGGAAATTTGTGAAAACTCTTCATGACTGACTGCGATAGTAAAGTGTTTCGTTAGCGTGTTGCTAAGTGTTTTCATCCTGTATTAAGACCCAACTCCTGTTTGATGTATCAAGAGAAGTGCACCTCTTGTAAATCTAATCAATCTTTTGCATCTCTTTCTTCTCTCAAGAGTCAAGTTCTTGTACACCCACTATTTTCTCCTCGTAAACTTTTCCATGTATTTCCATTTCACATTGAATATTGAATATTTCATAGTTTCTCTGCTCTCATAACTCTATCTACCTTTTTCGCCTTGTTTATTATGTCGTAACGATTTCTGCTCAATACTTAACATTTCATTTTTATCTGCCGAACAAATCACAAACAGTAACAATAGCTGTTTGTGTAGTGTTTCGAAAAAGGCTTTTAGCGTTGGTTTACATGAGTTATTTTAATAAACCTGTCAAATAATCCATCTCCATTGAGCCGTGGTCTTTATAACGCAACCGGTTATTATATTATTGCGTGTTTCCTACCTCTTTGACTCATTGAAACCTTTTCGTGACCGCAGGGATTTTTCCTCCTCTTCTATTCTAAAAATTGTTTATGTTTATAAGTTTTCAGGGGATATTTCCAGATTGGATTACAGGAAATAGATGCGTACCTAAAACGAATATTTCATATAACATTACTATTGAAGTAGGCTAGCTGGCAATAACCGTTAACTGCTCACTCCTTTAGCCTATAGAGCGGTTGCCATGTACATTTTTTATGTTTACTAAACTTATGCAGGATTCACGCTGTCTGCCAATTTGCCGAATTTAGAAGTGCAAATGGCAACGTTTATACCAGTTTATTTGCGAAGCTACATACAAATACAAGTATCTTAGGTAAAATTATATGATTAATAAAAGATATCCAAAATATAGCCCATTTTATAGCAAATCAATTGTCTACCACAGGCAGTTTCATGATATTTTTATTATTCCTACCCGAATAATAGCTCTGGCAGGTCATAACTTTTTTGCTTTGTTTTATTCACCCTCCTCTAAATAGTACTTTAGTCAAAAGCCATTTTACTTTGATGAACAATTATCGTCTTTATAAACTATTCAAAATGATGTTCATAAAGAAATAATTTATCTGGGAAAACTATTAATAAAAGACTTCTCACAAAATCCCCATCCGCCACTCGCACAGCCCCCTAAAACCCCATTATACAAACCATTCTAAAAGGAAGTCAAGCAAGGAAAAATAAATAAATAATATTTGACATGCATAATGATCTTCAGGTGGAGAGACTCGCTCATCAACTCACCCAGCAGTGGAATGAAGCTCGTCAAAAATAATCCTGTTTTTTCCTACTCCTAAGTGAACCGGGTTTTAAGGAGAACTTCCAAAAGTTCATTTACCACGGAAAAAAATCATGTTTGCCGAGTACGTGGGCGACTCACGGACATCATAACTTGAAGGATGGAAATCCAGCATAAATATATTATAGATAATCTCGCTACATGACAGAGTAATCTTGTCAAGTTGACTACGAAGAAAAATTTTCTGCTTTCCCTCCTGCTAGTGGCCAACCAGAGAGAGCATTAGAGCTGATTTCAGTGATGCTAAACTATTGCAATTCTACATGAAGAAAAAAAGAGAGAAAAAAAATAGTGTGACCACTGTGCTCCAGTGATCCTCCTTGTTTTTTTATACTTCTTTTCTGTACGGTGATGAGAAAAGAAGGGAGACTAAAGAGAAGAAAGAGGAAACAGAGAGAAAAAAGAGAAAATATGCAACCTCGGTTGGTGTAGCAGTGGTAGTGGTACAAAGATGTTGATGATGCTGGTGGTAGTGCTTGTGGAAGTAGTGGATAGCTGTAGTTGAGTAGTATTTTTTTTTCTCTTTTGATGATGATAAGAATGATGATTGCATGGCGGATATGAGACAAGAACTCAATTGTGTCAGAGGATTTAATTCAATAGTTGTGTTCTTCTGGTGCAACCATACAGCTGTGCATTTCCCTTGCTTTCTATCGTCGTCTTGAACTAAAATAGATAACGGTTTGAGTGCTCAAGTGACTAAGTTTATCTGCACCAACTGTAAGTAATGTAGAGTTTTTTTTTGGATAATACCTACCTATATACATGGAGAGATCAGTCAAGTAGAAAGTCGGCTTTACCTTAGTGGATTGTTTCCACAAGGGTGAATTCGTAATAAAAAGTTTACAAAAAAAACTCACTTAAATTATACGAAATTATGATTCAAAATTGTAGGTGGTTACAATAACGAGTTAAAAAACGAGTAGTGTGCAACAGTGTTTTAAGTATGAATGAAAAAATATACGTGGAGAAAGCACCAGGACCTGTTCAACAAGAAAATTTTATGTGGAGCAGAAACGAAATAATCGTCAAGATGTTTCTTTCATTAGAATGTCTCTCGGAATATTGACGTGTTTTTCAAAATGGTTAACAAGTTAGCAGAGAAAAATGGCGATGTTTTTTCCAGTTAGTTTGCGGAAGATAAAATGAATATTTTAGGATACGCGGAGTTTTGTTTTTTACTGTGAAAACCCGTCAACCACAACGTTCCTGACAGAGAAAGAATGATGGTGACGATGATGGAGTAGAAACATGAGCGCAAACTTCCTTCGTTTATTTTTTTGCTCTTGTTTGACTCGTGGTGATTATCGTGTCTAAAATGAGGTGGAAAATGATAGCGTAAAAAAAAAACGTAAAACAAATTTCTATCGCCTGAACTGGACATTCGTTACGTCTTCGTGTTCAACGGTTTCATAGTGAAGAAAAAAAAAGTTTTACTACGAAATTTCTGGTTGTGTAATGTGCTACACAGTGTGTATAAATATACAAAAGCCAACTTCGCCTCATTATGTTACCGGACTTCCGGATGCTTGAAGCTGTCAAAACTTTTGCCAACAAGTACTTTGTATTTGGTATGGAGAAAGTAAGTCAACTATGACCAATTCTGTGAATTCTATGTATAATTTTGTTTTAGCCAACTTTATGAACATAACGCGCTAAGTTTTAACATGATATTGATAATAAGCCTAATTTCTGTATGGTCATTTTATTGTAGTAAAACTAGTAGAATCTAATTTTGATAAATATAAAACAGGCGATAAACAAAGGAAAAATCAAAGAGCATCCCTAAAGTAATATGTCACTGATTTATGCTGAAAGGAAGCCGAAATCGATTATCTAGTTGGAAATTTATACATTAGATAAAACGAACGAGAAAACCCATCTCTTTTTTTTCTGTCTTGAGTTTCTTGAAGAAAATATTGCCCTCTTGACAGCAAGCATAACCTAATACCATATGTTTCCAAAGATATGTTTCACTTCCTGTATATCTTTGACATTTTGGCGATTGGTTTACTTGGAAGCAGAGACCCGAAACACGTGAAAGAATAAGATAATACGGCTTGTTATATTAATATTGCATATAATTCTTGCTTGAATCACTAACATGTTCATGTTTCAACATTTACATAAGATTTTCTAACGTATTTCAACCCAATACGGATTCCCATATCGTGTATTTTTAAGATTAGAGTACTATATGATCTAATCTATTATGTCATATGTATTATACAATATGCAATACAAATCTACAAGTGCAAAAACTGCTTCCTTCCTGAATGGAAGATTTAGTTGGAGAGCTNTACAAATCTACAAGTGCAAAAACTGCTTCCTTCCTGAATGGAAGATTTAGTTGGAGAGCTAATATATAAATGACGCACGATCTATCAATCAGTAGAATGTAACCACGGATATGATTGATTGATTGTGTTTATCCTATGCGTGTACATAGACACAGAGTAATTAAGTTTTCCATAACAATCAACCATTGGAAGTGATCAAATATACTGTTGTTTTGTAAAATGAAATGCCTTTGGCTAACAACTTAGGTGTCGACCAGCTTCTCTAAAAATGTTGTGTAATAGCGGCTATCACGATGATGACACTTTTCATATGAGATGGAAACGTCAAATTGTGTGACAGTTCCTCCGGGGATGACCACCGCTGATATATGAAAGCTACAATGCTGATGTAACATTTTAAATTGGTATTTCGCAATACGCCTACTGTCAGATGTCACAAGATATTTACAGCTTTTTGTAGGGGAATGAAAATTGGCATTTCATATCCATAAAACCTATTAGCTTCAATTGGTTCAGAGAAATTTCTTATTCTCCTACAATTTCAGGGTTTTCTTATCGTTCGCCGTTAATGCAATATGGATGAGGCGATGTCAAAATTTTTTGTGGTAGCATCAACTTTCTTTTTAGGCAGCTTTTGTGAAATGTAATAGGTTAATATTGACAATGCGTTAATCATTTGTAAACAGTTTCTTTTGACAAACTAAACCTAAATAAAAGTCTAGGTAGTGAATATACCCTCCATTTCAATAATAAGTAGTTCGTTTCCATTATGTTTACGCTTGTTGTGTCTCTCATGAGTACTTGTACAAGAGGCTATACTCAAACAATGAAATATAATGCGTTTAGAATTCAATAGAAGAAAAGGTTTTGTTTGAATGTTTGTAGACATTATGGCTTATTGCATTTTTTGTTGTGTAGTATATAGCACTATAGCACTGCTTTACCTAACGCATAAAGAGTTTAATAATGTTATTGTTGCCATACAGATATAAAGACTCAGTCACGAAGTTTTGACTAAATTCTGGAAAACGGTTTATCGGTACGGGATCATTGTTATCATTCACGTTCGCACACCGTTCCTCCTGTTCGTGATTCAGGGGTTTATGCACACAACGGATAACCGGTAGGTTTCAAGCACATGAGTTTGGCGTGGACCTAAATGGAATATGCGTTGAATGAGAGAAAGCATAGGGCCCTAAATTTGTAGTACACATGGAAACAACTCTGAATGGGTCTACGTGTATTATAGTATCCAGGGCTGTGAGAGAAAGTATCCTATTAGAAATCCATCAGCTTTCGCTACTTCATCAGCGACGATTTGCCGAATGATAATTCTCCGGTTAGCTGCCACAAGCGTATGCAGTCTCCTCATTATAATCTACATAAGTTTTAAAACTAAATATCCCTCCAGTAAAACGAATAAAAGTGTTTTTGTTGTAACGCTCACATCTATTGTTCTCTAAAAACAATTTGTTTTCTTCTCGTGATTTTAGTAAGAAAAAAGGGAAATCTTAGGGTTAGTAAATACACGGCACAAAGCTACTAGAGATACAATGTTGCGCATATCTAATTAATTAAAATTAATTAATATTCAAATTTCATATGCTTTTGGTTTACAGTTTTCTTCTGAAAAGAATAAAAATAGAGAGGGAGAGACGAAACAATTCTTTCCATATAAAATGTTAATAGAGTATTGGTATTCCATAGCGTGGATAATTCATAGTGGTTATCCGCCAAGATATTTTTCTCTTTTTTATGTAATACCACAAAGGCTGTGTCGCCATGGACCATTCGTAGCACAACATTTTTGTGCTATATTTGTGTATGCATATTAAATGTAGCTCTGGTGAGAGTTGCGATATCGCATTTAGATAGTAGTGAACAAACGAGGTGTACATTGTGTATGATGGCAAATAGAGGCATTTCATCAACAAGATTTCTTTCTCCCTGGCTCAATAAAGCAAGCTCAAGTGTGTGTATTGAACTGGAACATCAACACGACATTTCACCGTGTTGCTTAGCATTCGCATGAAAATTCATGTTCCTTTATGTCGCTCTTTGATGCTCGTGTTTATACATCATTGAACAATAAATGTCAGGAGAAAGTGAACAAGTTTCACCGGATAAGTCCACCAGCGTACGGAAAACATGCAACAAAATGTTAGCTCAAAACAATCCATAGAAATATTTTTGTTGTTGTTTGCGTGTTCGAGAGTTGTACTTTGTCCTAATCATAGCATGCATAATATAAAACAATCCGGGAATGTAGACCAACAAAATAGAAAACGAAGGAAAAATATTTTGAAAGAAAAAAAACAGTCCGCTATGAATACGAAGTTTGTACTACTTATGTAATAATGAGTTGTGTTGTTGGCACCATGTCTCGTGCCACGCCTATAAATGTATTTCCGGTCCTGCCAACACGTGATATATGTTAAGATTCCGTGAAATTATGTAGAATGCGATTAGACCAAATTAACCTGTAGAAATGCATGCAGCTGATTAGAAACTGAGGCTTAAAAGGCGCATAACTACTGTTTTAACATATGTATGTCGTAATTATGAAGGAAGACGCATTTTTACTTCTTCAAGCGATGCACATATAGCAAAGCAGCAGCAAAACTGATTAACGACTAATAGTGTAAGTCAACTTGGCATACAGATACAGTATGCAAGATGCATTTGACAATATTACGAGGGTTTTATCTGAAAATCCAGTGAGCAAAACCGTGGTTTCGTCAAAATAAAAAGTGAGAGCATTTTTTTGCGGTTATGCACGGAGAAGATGAGTAAATTATGTAATATGTGTCAAGCCGAGTGTGTTATATTTTCTGATAAATATTGGGGTACACACTGTTTTGCTCAGTTCATGATGATGATCACATCAGACTTCATAAATTGAATCATTTTCGCTGGTGAAACACTCGTTAAAGAATGTGGCAGTAGACGAGAAACGATCTTGTCGAAGATGTTTTCAGCACATTACTTACTAACACGGGAGAAACACACGTTATTCTATACTTCCTGTTTAGTTTTACGTGTGCTATAAATCGATGAAGAGTATAAAAATTATGGTTGTCTATCTGTTTGTTTATGTGCGCCAGCTCTACATTTTTTTTTCTGACGGCATTGCTAACGTGATTATATCCGTCATAGTCCTCAGCATTAGCCTGTCAAAAAGGGAAAATTGTCGGTTGCTCAAATGAGACAGTCTTCATAAAATTTTCGATAATTTTGTACAGTTTGCTGGTGCACATTTTGCTATAGGGGAAATCCTTCGATTTGCAAGCATCGTGCACAATTTATTTATCTACATCGCTTGTCGCTTTACTATTTATAATCAAGTAAGTTGTCGGAGTAAAAGCTGGCTTTCATATAAAAAATAGACTTTATCACCAGTAGTACAAGAATGTTTAATAAACATCGTAGTCCGAAGAGAATTTCAGTTGCATAACTTTTATACACTTGGAATTACCGTTAGAGTATTGCTTCCGTTTCTCAATACTTGAGCGTTTGGGTCTGCTGGTAATAACTTTAGCATTTCTTGCGCTTACCACACTTTATGATTTTCTTATCTAGTTTTATGTAATTTAAGCATGCAAAGCTGTCCTTTCGTAAGCTGACAAACAAGATGACTGTCACCGTGTGCTAGGAACGGTTTAACACAACGTCACTTTTTGGCTTGTCAGTAAAACTAGAAGCAAAACGGAGTACTATTTACGTTTTATACATAAATTCATGGAACTATGTATGTGTGTATAGTTTTGTAAGAATGTGTAAATTCTTGGATGGACATAATGATTCTTATCAATTTTTTTGTTCTTATTGCAGGTTCATGATAACTGGTAAGGATGAATGTTAATATGGACGCAGAGAACCGAGTAGTTCTTAACGTCGGTGGGATCCGTCATGAGACATACAAGGCCACCCTGAAAAAGATTCCAGCTACGAGATTGTCCCGTCTCACCGAAGCGCTTGCTAACTACGACCCAATTTTGAATGAGTACTTTTTCGATAGACATCCGGGAGTTTTTGCTCAGGTACGAGAGAAAACTTTTTTCTCATATTATCGATTAGCTAAGTCTCCTATTCATATATGCGTTTAGCATGAGCATCATTTTATCATACATACAACCGTTGATAGAATCCAAAATACGCATTATCTGGCGCAAATAGCAGTAAAACCAGCAAAATACGTACGTGACTTGTAAAAATGTAGTGATTTCTGTTCTATAGAAGATTATTATGCAATAATAATCAAAATGCCTAGTCTGCATCAAGATTTCATTAGCGAGTCGGGGATGAGCATTTCGAGGAGGGAAATGGATTGCTCACTTGGTTTATCTTTCATTTTTCTGACAAGCGCTCATATTTCAATTGTAAATGTTTAATGTGCATGAAGGGCTATTGAGCGTGATATGTAAACCTGATGAGAATAGCTGTACACATTTCGCAGTCCTCCAGTTAGATTCAAATACATTACATCATTTATAATTCTCGGAACAGTGCAGTAGCTGAGAACAGAATGAAAGTCATTTTTAGAGATGCTAATGTTTCAGTATTATAAATCCGTCGGAGTGATTTTATTTATGACTTTTTCCCCCATTATGAATGTACTCGTCAAAGGAAGATCATAAGTTGAAGCTCTCATGGTTATTTTGTGTATTAAACAGGTGCTGAATTACTACCGAACTGGCAAGCTACATTATCCGACAGATGTGTGCGGTCCGTTGTTTGAAGAGGAGTTGGAGTTTTGGGGTCTTGATTCAAACCAAGTAGAGCCTTGTTGCTGGATGACCTATACTCAGGTAGAAATGAAAATGGTGCAGTAATGCTAGTAATAAAACCAGGCTATTGTCGACGATCTGAAAAGAATCTCGGATTTGATGGGAGAGAAAGTGGGATGAAGAGCTACAAAGTTTATTATTTCTTTTTCATGAAGGGTAATAATAGCTACTGAGATTTTCTTTAGTGTTTTCTATTCAGAGAAGAGAAAAAAAAAACGCACAATATCTATCTAGTACTTAAACAGTAGCGAAAGGTGTGTCATAACTCATTAATGTTATTAGGTTTAGCTTTTTATGTACTGAAGTGGTTCCATCTTCCCACTGACACCAACCTAAACGGATGAAGTTATATAAAACACATTCATTCTCAGAATGACTGCGGGGAACTATAAATAGTTACATATAAATATGTATTAGTTATGCAGAG
>JAAXOA010001335.1:0-16407 GCA_036561885.1 Salina celebensis
CTTAGTTTTGGCGATATCCAGCAAAATCCCATTGTCCTCATAACGGTTTGTGTGCTGCTGGGTATTTATGCAATTACAATGATAATTTGTTTCGTATTTGATATCCGTGACGCCAAGAGAGACGCTCGCAACGGGGTTACTGTAATGACCGATCTAAGAACTCTTCAAGATAAGCCTGGAAGGCAGCTTTATCTTGTGACTGTTGTAACCGGATGTAACTTCTGGGCAGGGACGACTGCCTCCATAGGACTGACAATTTATGGAGAAAAAGGTCGCAGTAAAGTTATCACTTTAAAGGATAGAACCCGACAAGTTTGCCTGCGTGGGGATATCGATACATTTCTATTTGAAGACAAAGACCTGGGACAACTTGATAAAATCCGGATGTGGACAGATCACTCTGGAGTAGATCCGTCATGGTATTGTAGAAAGGTTTATGTTCGCCAAGTGAGCCCCAATTTGCACTGGCATTTCAACGTTAACAAATGGCTAACAGTGACCGCAGAAGAGGCCAAGTTAATTGTCGAAATTCCAGCGACTTCGAAAGAAAAACGGAAAACGTTTTGCCTGCGATGGAAGGAAAATTTTAATGAGCAAATTGACAACTTGGATTTTTGGATAAGCATCTTCAGATACTCACCTGCTTCTTGGTTTACAAGATGTCAAAGGCTTACTTGTGCTTTTGCCGTTCTCTCTGGACACTTATTGATCGACATTTTGTTCCACGGGATTCCCACTGAAGACGCTGACGCGGTTTTTGACTTTGGAGACTTTGAATTCCACTTAAATTCTTTGATTAAAGGGATCCAAGTCGTTTTACTTGCTTGTCCGGTGGGATTCATACTGGGATTTTTATTCTCACATATCAAGAGGAGATATGTGCCTACGCTAATTGTCTGGGAAAACGGAGCACGGCAAAGACCTGTCGTTGTTAACATAGAAGACGACGGCAATCTTTCAGACGAGTTTGAGCTATTGCCTCCCTTGGAATCCCCAAGGTCATCGGATTCAGATTTTCATATTCCTTCTACAGACATTGACAGGATGGAGAGGTGGATTGGAAGACGATGGGCGGAACCGGAAGCTGAAGACATTTATAAGCACAGTGGTAAACACTTTGTGGAGCCTGTAGACAGTGGACTGGGTCCCACAAGGAGTAAACTGGACAGACTAGGGAGGCACGTGCTTATCAGTTCGGTACGGAGAGAAGAACCGGAAGCGTTTGTATTTCAAGGTGATTACGACGTAGACCAGATTGAGGACCTTATTGAATAGACAGTGGACTGAGTCCCACAAGGAGTAAACTGGACAGACTAGGGAGGCACGTGCTTATCAGTTCGGTACGGAGAGAAGAACCGGAAGCGTTTGTATTTCAAGGTGATTACGACGTAGACCAGATTGAGGACTTAATTGACGACGAAATTTTAAAAGAGCGCAAGCGCCATGGATCTGACAGCCCCAAACCTAAACCTTGGCGAAAGGTTACGAAAAAACATATCAAGGACATTGACAGGTATCAGGATGACGAGCTTGATAAAAGATTAAACCCTCAAAGGGGCTCTCGGTACGAGTTGTGTCAGATTACAAAGGACTTCAGAAGATTTTCAAAGTGCGGACTACCTTGGTGGTTTATGTTCATTGCGTGGTTGGTCGCGTTCGGGGTTATCATAACGTGCTTAACATTTACTGTCATATTTGGATTGTACTATGGCTATCTAAGGAGCTGCCTCTGGATTGAGACGCTGGTGTATTCTTTCTTACTCAGTGTGTTTGTTGTGCAGCCCATTGACGCTTTGGTGATTACAACAGTGACGACTTTGCTCGGACGACGGCAACGGGTTTTAGAAAGGGTTCAAGTTGTTACTGTTTACGCCAGGAATAAAAATAGGGTGGAAGACTCTTCACAAAAAACATTCAACAGGAATGCAGAAAAGGAGTTGCTGAAGCTCGATGAGGATCCATAATCTATACCACTTATCAGAAACCGGAAGTGAAACATAAAAAACTCTAAAGGCGCCCGAGGATTTTTTCCACCATAGACACCAACAGTTTTATATAAAATAAAATAAATATATAAGTTTTATATTTATATTATAATGTTGTTAAATGTTTGTTAGATTTATAAATAAAAAGGCGTTGCAAAACATGGCAAGAAAACGTCCAAACGTGTTCCAAACCTTTTCAAGGTTGCCCGTATTCAATTCTTTTAAAATTAAATATATGGCTCCTAAAAATGTCCCAGACAGTGTGGATCCAATTCATGTGAAAAGTCGTAAGCCGTACTTGAGTTACCTATTCAAGCCACAAAGGCCATGCCAAGTTCTTCCAGGAAACGAAATCTTTGTAAGAAAATACAAAATGCCCACTTTTGTTCACTTCTCAAACACAATTTTTCATCATAAATCATGTTTTTTGATATTGATTCACTAGCGGCTTATGATAGAAGCACGTAGGAAGAAGGAGCTTATCGGCAAACTAGTCCGGTTAATCCTTGCTGTTATCTTACTAATTCCTATCATTGCTCTTTCCTACGCGGGGCACAGTGACACGGTATAGAACTAACAAACAAATGTTACTTTATATTATCTTATCTTCTCTCGATAAGATTTTTAATTGGGATATCATCTCCCATAGAATTTCGACATTACCAGAAATGTCCGGTTCATGCTCGGAATCGACACGAGAGCGAACTCAATCTCGTTCGAGAGTGAATCCTCTGTGTATGAATACTTTGAAAAGGTCGTTTTAAATGCACTCCATCCAAAATCTCTGTACAACGGCGAGCGCATTTCGACCTCAGAGTCCCGCCTGTGCTCCGACCAGCAGACTTTACTGATTGGCGTAGCCCGCATTCGCCAGCAACGGGTGACATATACCGAGTGCAAAAGTTCCATAGGAGAACCGGAAGTGTTCCAGTATCCCACTGGGAAAAAGTGTCTCCGTGAGTTTTTATCCAGAAACCAAGACAAAAAAGACTACAATCCTTCGTGGGAGCCGGCTGGCAACAAACGCACCTCTAATTCTGCTACAAACGACGGTGGGGCGTTCAGTCCTTCTTGGGAGCCGGCTGGCAACAACCGCAACACAAGTTCTTCTACAAACGATGGTTGGGTGTTTCGGAAAAATACAAAGTCTTTGATATATTTTGGCCAACAAGGAATCTACGATGGGAACGGATACGTTATGAATCTTGGAGTCAACCGAAGACAAACGCTGAGCATCCTGCGCTATATGAAACGCACACACTGGCTCGACTACCGGACCCGGGCGATCTTCCTAGAGATCACTTTGATGAATCCAAACGTGAATAAATTCGTGGACGTCAACTTTGTTCTCGAACAGGGGCCCACAGGCTGCTTTACTTTGTCGTCTCAATATTACCCCGTTAGAAATAATTCCTATTGACGACCTCCACCAGTCTAACGAATTTGTCTGGGTTGTTATCTCAATTGCTGTGATAATCCTGGTCTGGTTCATCTGGACATTTGTTTGGATTCACGATATCGTCAAGGCCCCGTGTTTCGCCGTTCGCCAAATGTACATCTGGATCGATCTTCTTATAATTGTCACCGTTCTCATCAACTTAATATTTACTCTGGTCAAGTTCCTGGTAACTAACGAGTTCGCAAGTGCGTTGAAGGCTCAGCGCGAAGATGAGTACCTCAGCATTCAAAAACCCGCTTATTGGACACTTCTTGCCCGGGACATGTTGACCGTCAGCCAAGCAATTATATTTATTAAGCTCTGGAAGCTTCTCATGTTCACTAACAAGCGACTCTTGACTTTTGCCGTTACGCTTAAGCTGACAATTGCATACATGACTGGTTTCATGATCATGATGGCGGTTCTACTGTGCGCATTCGGTACTTCCGGATGGCGTCTTTTTGGCCAACATTTATGGGAGTTTTCAACTTTTATGGAGAGCGTTGTTTCTCTCATCGATCAAATTCCAGGAGCTGCCTACTTTATCCAGCTGCTCGAAGTGGCTCCTGTAATCGGCCCAATTTTCGCTTTTGCTTATGGCTTTTTCGTCATTTTTATCGGGGTTAATCTCATCGTCGCCATGCTCAACGTGGGTCTTCACGAAGCCAAGCTTGTCGCCAACCAGCGCCGTATCATTCTCACGTATTGCCGCATTTTCCAGGAAACAATGTTGAGAGCTATGCCTTGCGTAAATGCCCAGCGAAAGCAAATAATCGCAGAAAAGCTAAAACTTAATGATATCTCCAGACCAACTTCAATTCATCCTACGAGAATGGTTCTAATAAAACAAGAGACGTGTGCCTTCCTTAGAGCCTATTTGGATGCTTCAAGCGTCCCAAAAATGCGTGCAATGGCAGAAAATTTGAATGAAGAGCTTAAATTTACTGGACAACGTTTGGTTAACAGAAATGACAAGATTATCCAGGAAGAAAGTGAGAAAGAAGAACACATCGCCCAACTCAGAGTCATAAACAGCAGCCTTTTTAAAAAAGAAACTGGGACATGACATGAAACCAGCAGAGTTTAAGGAGTATTGTGACGTAAACAGGTTCATCGTACAATTACGGATTCAAAAGCTAGAACAAGCTGTTGAGAAACTAGCAATTAAACTGGATCACGTTTCAATACAATGATTCATAATGGCTATATGTAGGCAACCCAAAAAATGAAAAACACTTGTTAGGATAAGTTTTAATCAAAAAAAGCCAAATGTTTGGAATTTAATAAACATACTTTTGTTGGTTTTCATATAAAAAACGAGCTCGCATTCATGCTCATTTTGATCATATTGATCCTCTCGGATTAAAATAAATGAGGACGTATTGAATTTCATAAGCTTTTCATTTTACCCACACCACATAAAGTCTCCAGCCGATGGGGTCATAAAAAAACGACATTGCTGCAAAATTTTGAATGATTCTGGCTGGATTATATCCTGTTTTTCATATAACGGCGGACATGCACCAGCCGATAGCCAAGCGCCTAAAGAGACCGGAAATGACAACAGCGCCTACGAACCAGCCGCCCCGTAATATTCATCGTCTTCCGTTGCAGAATGCATGAATGGTCCATTCACTTTACATAAAATCTATTTTCGCATGACTTCATATGCTCACGATCCCCAAGATACGGATGCTTTTGAATAATCAAATCCCAATTTTGTACACCATTCCCCTTCACAAAAGCATCCCTAATGACTCAGACTGATCACGTCGTCGGTCGTCGTCTCCTCAAAATTATGAATAGCTGGAATATCTCTCTCATTTCTCCTGGAATATTATTTTTTTTCCTTCATAAAAAACACCAACAACAAAATGACATGCTGAAAATGGTATTTTGATTGCATAAAGCCGTCACCAAAATCCTATTACGCAAAAAAAAGCCGTGCACATCCATTACGTGTTTTTTTTTGCATGCAGATGCACAGCCATGCTGCAGTGCCTACAAGGAACCTTATGCTTATCATAGGATACCATGAGTTTGCTGTTTTTTACAGTTTTTTCGAAAAACTTTCCATTTTATTACAAAAACCCAGCCCTTGTTGACGATTCAGTTTGAAACACGTCGTGCTCGAGAATACACCTCAGCAAAAAAATACGACGTGTGACGGTTTTTTAAAAAAACGTTCACTTTTCATCACCATTACATAACGTCGCCGTTTTTTTGTCGTGTTTACTCATCTGCAAAGAGACAGCCAAGTGGAATCATGCTGATTATTCAAAAAGCTTGGTTTCGTCATTGTTAAAAAGTTTTTTTTTTTTTGCGTAAAAAACAAACCACATCGTGTCTTTCCTGATTCTGTGTCAGCTTTGTTCACACCAAAAAAAAGGGGTCGTCCATGCTCCACTGGAGATACAAAATGAGCCGTGCCTTTTTTACCTTGGCTTTTTGCAAAGAGCAGAACCGTTGAAAAAATAAAGGCACTTGTCAAAGAACACGGTTCAAAGAAAGAAAAAAAGTGTTTTTGTCAAATGACTTGTGTAACTACAAGGAAGACTCAGCCAGAACGAAAATGATTCGTCTCAGACGCATTCAACAAACATCTCAGAGTCTTGGCAAACCTGGGTTTACTCTGTGTACAGTTTACTTGTTAGTTTGTATTTTTACAGGTAAAAATAAAATATCTTCCCACGACCTAAATTCCCAGAAATATGCAACATTTTTTGAAAAAAATAAAATTAAAATAAATTTTGCAAGAAACATCTTCATTTCATTGTCATTTTTTGCCAGTTTTTGTGTCTGGCGATGGACCACATTGCAACCAAGTTGGCCATGGACCTGAAGACATTATTATGGCGACTGGGAGAATTAACCCGAAATACACTTGAAACGAAAATGATTCGTCTCAGACGCATTCAACAAACATCTCAGAGTCTTGGCAAACCTGGGTTTACTCTGTGTACAGTTTACTTGTTAGTTTGTATTTTTACAGGTAAAATAAAAATATCTTCCCACGACCTAAATTCCCAGAAATATGCAACATTTTTTTAAAAAAATAAAATTAAAATAAATTTTGCAAGAAACATCTTCATTTTATTGTTTCTTTTTGTCAGTTTTTGTGTCTGGCGATGGACCACATTGCAACCAAGTTGGCCATGGACCTGAAGACATTATTATGGCGACTGGGAGAATTAACCCGAAATACACTTGGTACAAACGGGGGCATAAAACTTATGTTCCAGTTGTAATGGATCCAACGTATAGTAAAGTTATTTCAGTTTTTACAATTTTATATACGTTTTTTTTATGTATGACGCAAAACGGCTGGAGTCACGTTGCCGTTAATGGGTTGTGTTTTTTATATTTCAACAGGCTATAAAGAGCATTCAACGATTGTTGGCGGTTTAAATGAAATTTCGGAAAAGACTTGTGTGGAATTTGATATCCATGAAGATGAGCACTCGCTCCAAGGAAAAGACTATATTTTTATTACACGCACAACGAAGCGGGGCTGTTGGTCGTATATTGGAAGAATTGGAAGGGGAAAACAAGTATGTTTACTGATTTTGCATTTTGCACAAAAAAAGTTTGTTTTTTTACAAGAAGTTTTATAATGACACGATGAAATAACAATCCAATTAAGGAAATCGGATTGCCTCCTGGATGTATTACACACAGGTAATTCGTAATTGGGTTATTAACTGTATTTGTGTATGGAACAAGTTTATATTTTGGAGATATGATTTTGTAGGACGGCTATGCATGAAATGATGCATGCCCTTGGATTCCGCCACGAGCACGTAATTGGACTTTTTTTATAACGATACAAAAAAAAGTTAATTAGGACGGATTCTAGAAAAGTTTTTGTGTGTATAACATATTTATTTATAATTTAATATTTTCCGGGTAAGGTTCGACATGACAGAGACGACTATATTATAATCTTCTGGGGAAATATCAGACCAGGAAGAGAGTCGAACTTCCAAAAGAGAGGAACTGATTTTTCAGTAGGGCCTTATGACTATGGAAGCATTATGCACTACGAGAGGAAGGCGTTTAGTGTGAATAAAATGGATACAATTAGGCCATTAGTAAGAAAAATTGAAATAATATTTAATGGGGAGTTTACGTAAATAAGAGAAAATTACAAAGAAAATGTTTTTTTTATGTAGAAACCTGGAGTGAGAATTGGAGTTCGTCAGAAAATGAGTTACTGGGACGCAAAGAAGATCAATATCATGTATGGCTGTCATGCTGGCGGTGGTGGAGGTGGGGGTCATTTGTCTTGGAATCCAGAGCACGACAATGAAGACGAGCACGACTTGGACAGCACTTTAATTCATATAAATCCCCGAAATACGTCATCATCACCGAGGCAATCCTCGGAAGAAATTGAAGTCGCCTATGACGAATTGGATTATGATCCAGGGCGAAGTGACGACACTCGGTCGGCACCTCAGGAAAACTCACAGTTTGGTCAGTCTCATGAGGATGACCACTCCAGGGAGAATTTTGACCATGAAGCTCCGCACGACCACGGTCCCCAAACATATTCTCAGTTTACCCTCGACACATATCCGAGTAATGTAGACAGTAGCTCTGCAAACGACGATTTTGACGATTTTTAACAAAAAAAACCTGGAAATAAACATTTTTAAAAAAGATTTTTAAATTTTCCCGACTGGAGCTCCATTAGTCATTCTTGTGTTGACGTCGGCATCCTCGTCCTTTTTTCCCACAGTCACACTATGACTAATTTCATATGAATGAGGTGGAAATCAAAACAGTCTCGTTTTGTCATGCAATACGGATTATTAACGTTAATCTTGGCAGTCATATCAAACACCTGTTCCCCTTCATCTTCCTTTTTTTTTATATTTTCATTTTCATTTCTTGGCAGCTTAATGACCGCTAATATCGTCATCATAATCTCCCCTTTTTTATTGTTACAATCTTACACAAATATTGTTCATTTCGCCCCAATGCGAGACAAGATAATAATCGTATTAAGAGTGTGCACGACTTGTCATTTTGCCGAGGCTCTCACGCTGCTACTTTAGCTACTGCTTTTTTTCATATCGTGGCCATCTCCCACTTAAACATGAAGTTGAAGGAATGCACTTTTCTTAAAAGACGCCAGTTCAAGTGATGGCCTTGCAAGATGAACAGATAGACTTGTAAGATTATGTAAGATAAAAAAATACATCTTGTTTCTTACAAGCCAAGTGGCAATAGAATTAAAAATCTTCAGTTAAGAATGCATTTTATAATATGTTATATTTTATTGTAAGCTGTCCACCTAACTGCTTGTAAGTTTTTTTATTCTTCTTTTATAAATTTTTCAATCAAAAATCTCGAGCTTCTGGAAATAATGAAAGAGGAGGAGGAGGACGTGAACTCTTTAAAAAACTCGGCATTTTCTCCTTATGTGGGGTCGGCAATTTATTAAAGAAATACAAATACTACAAGGTAAAAAAATACGTAACGAATTGGTAAAGACGTGCGAGCAACAACATACATTTTGTACTACATAAACAGAAGCTGTTACGTAAAAACTAAAATATAAAGAGTAAAGTCGTGCTTGAAAAATCGGCCACTCTAATTTCCTATTTTAATAAGTCATTTTGTGATACGTTGGAGGAAAATGAAAAAAAAATTGTTTCACGGGTGGGTTCTAATCTAGAAGAGAGGAAGTGGGGCTGGAGCCTGGAATAAATTTGGTTTTTATGAAGGCCAAGGAAGCAAGCATGAAGGAAAAAAATTAAAAAGTTTCTTCATTAACACACTTTGTATCTTGTATCTATATCCAAACTGAAACTTTCTAAATAATCTTTTTATGAAAACTTGATCCAGTTACAATTTTCCCTACAAAATACAAAACGACCTGTCATTTTCCCTATGAAAATATGCCAATCAATACCCCAGCTTTTTTTTTCATATTGACATACAATTTGACTGCCAAATTGTTCTGTCATATCTTCGCCGAACAAAATACTCCATTGTATTTTTTCTCCTTGTTCAGCTTATCATCCGCTAAAAGTCAACATTTTAAATAAAACCTGCTCTAATTTACATAATTTCCTTTTACACTCAATGAAGAATGAATAAATAATTGTTTCGCTTTTACAAAAAGCTCCCGTTCCACGTCTTCCCCTGATCTAAAATCTCCTCTGAAATTTTCACGGTGACTACGTGAGCGGAGCGAATCTCTCGAGAATATTTTTCCCTTTCACTACCGAATTCATTTCTCATTCCTTGATTTTTATATTCTGAACAATGGAAACACACAAGAGGAAAATTGTTTATGCATAAGATATTCTAAAAGTATATCCTTTGATGGATGTTATTGACAAAAGGACTTGTATGGAAAGTACTTCCACCAATTCCGACAAAAAAACTGCCGTTTTCTCCCCGTCAGTACTTCTTTTTTTATATTATGGCTGATTGCATCTGTAATTATTCGTTGTAAAAGTCACTTTAAAAAGATAAAACAAACCCGCAACTATTACCATTTGTTATTTGAAAATTGCTCCCATTGTGTCCACGCTCTCCTCCTACAACTTTTAATGACTTGGAGTAATCTCTATTAGGAATCATCACGGAAAATGTTATGGATAGCTTGTTCTGTCATACTTTTACTTTTTTTTTATGAAAAAAAAAAAAACACAAGAAACAAAAGGCTAATGTTATGCTACTCAAGTTTTTACTTGAAAAACTTTTTTTTAAAAGAAAAAAATATTACAAACTATTTTCCATTACAAATGGACCACAACAGATCCGTGAGTAGAGAATATTAAAAAGAATATTTTTTTTCGTTATGTTCAGAGTGTGTCTTATGAGCCTGAATAGGGATCTACTCTGCACCAAAAACCCATAAACTCTCCAGGTTTTTTTTTCTCCAGCAGAATCTCTGGCATACGCATAAGGGGAAAAAATCCCACCGACTTGGGTTCAGTCTTGTACCGCATCTCAGCGAGATCACAACTTACAAAATCTTCTCTGTTGCAAGTCGCCCCATTTATTTTAAGTAACACATTTTTTTCTCTCCTACACGAGCTAATTTCCAGAAAATAATATCCAGAACAAACACGCTATTGAAGTGCTTCACTTAAACTTTTAATCTAACACGGATTTCTATATTAAATCGCCACCGTCCTTGTGAAAACTACGTGGAAAAAGTGTTAATCAGCTTAAAACCTGGTAGCAAGAGAAAAAAAGTGTAAAAAAATATATGTTCCATATGAAAACATGTATGAAGTGGCGACTAGCCGGGCGATCCTGTGAAAGTGAGAATGTTTCTTGTAAATATCTCTCCGAGTTGTTATCGTAGAACAAATGGTGCCAGAAGTTGGTGTGCCAGCCTGGCACAATTGATAATGTCGATTTTTCTCTAATAAAAATGGAATTACAAATACTAAAAGCCCGTCCAGCACCTCTAAAATATATACGTATTTGCGCAAAACTTACTAGAGAGAGAGAAAAAAAAAATGGCGAGCAAATGTTGGAAAAGTTTAGTTTACCTTTTTTGGCTTTCTAATTTTGTGACTGGAAAGCCTGTCGTGACAAACCTTGGAAATAATAAGCTTACAAATCCACCCTATGACGGAGTAGTTGCAGCTGGCGCAGGAGGGAAACAGTTGGAG
This sequence comes from Salina celebensis, assembly GCA_036561885.1. NCBI lineage: Eukaryota > Metazoa > Arthropoda > Collembola > Entomobryomorpha > Paronellidae > Salina > Salina celebensis. The sequence continues at coordinate 11,067 of JAAXOA010001335.1, forward strand.
GAACATGACATGAAATATTTCCCGAGGAATCATTATGAAACTAATACAGCTCCGAGTTTCAGCAAAACACCTAATAATACAGAAGGGGATATTCTGACTGTGACAAACTCTCCGGATAAGGAGGACCATCGAAAAGATAACCGGATGAAGGTGACAGACGCCTTCTCCGCAACACAATTTCCAAGTAATCCTCTTGATAATCGGGCCGGTGTTGACAAACTAGTTAACGAGGAGGGGAGTCCTCATTCAGAAGGAGTTTTGTCACTGTCAGTCGAGAAATATGCAAATCACCTCAATACTCATGTAAATTTCACCGAGAAACAGGAATCTATTGATGACTCTACAACTGAGGAGGCTACCATTGGAGGAGACACGGGTTCGAGTGGATTCACTCTGGGAACTGAGCCTCTTCAAAGCTCTCGAGGGATTTTAATGAAATTAAGTGAAGAAAAGAAATCTGTCAAAGAAATGAGCAGCTACACGTCAGTCAACTCACTTCCAGGAGGAGACGAGCTCAACTCCCAAAGAAAATCCTATTCGAAGTCTTCTGATTCATTAACGGTGACGGGAGCAGCTAGCCGTGAACGTCCTGCTCCCCTTTTAATCAACAATTGGATAAAAAGTGTTGTCAACTTGAGTCAGTGCTGGGCCCAATGCTTGGACCGACATGATCCTCTGGTAAGGTCACATTCCTGTCTAACTTTCAAAAGGGGTTGTACACAAATGACGTCATGTAAAATCCAAACTATTTTTAACGTTATATTGATGAATATTCCCTTTAAAATTCTTTACAAAACATTTTTCTTGGAGTGATGTAATTTGCTGATAACCCCTTTTAAAAACATACTCCTGTGGAGCTTGTCATGAGTCATTCTTTAGGATTTTTCTTTTCCTTTCCATCCTTGATTTCTCGACAGATCAATCCAACCCGAACAAATTGAACTAGAAATTTAGAAATGCTATCCATGTCGATCTCAGACTTTTTTTTCCCTCCCATTTTAATATTCAGAGGAGCAGTTTCTATCAATTCAAATCCTCTGATCTAATTCACTTCTTTCACAAAATAGAAAAAGACTCCTCTTCAAAAAAATATTTCTCGTTAGTGGGATAGAAGCACATACATTCCTCCAAACTGTCTATTTCAGTTTGGTGATGTGTGTGAAAATGATCATCTTGAGATATGAGCTTCTGCTATTTTTAACGGAACAAAAAATTTACTTTCTCTACAACATCATCAACAATCCTCTTACAGGGAAGACGTTTCCCTCTTGATTTTGTTCACGCTTTTACCTATTCTTACAATTCATCTTACTTTTTTATGTATTTTATGACTTTCTAGAGTCCAATGAAGAAAAAATATATAACGTGGTAATATGTAATACGGTAAAAATCCAAAAAGTGAAAGTCGTTGGGGTTTTGGGGTAGTAAAATATGATGTCACGGAAAATAGTAAAGTTTGTAAACTCAGCGAAACAAGATCTGTTTCAGCGTGTGGAATGCATTATGCATTGTGGACAACGCCAATTAGCATAGTGAAATCCAATCAACTAATACATATAATTGACTCAAGTAGACTTTTCTATCGCTTTCAAATGAAAATCAAAACTCGGTTTATTAGTCAGGGACATTCATTAAAATCTTAAGTAAATCAGTAGTATGCAGGCGTAGTGTTCGAATCTTTTCGAATGATGAAAAAATATATTTTTCTATCATGTTCGAATCGAAGATTACTGCTGAAATTGTTTAAGGTGAGATGTTATCGAAGGTCATTGTACTTGGTACAACAAAATGCGGGCTTTACTATGGCAGAGATAGAGTTTTTCGCGGAGTTCGTGTTTCAATGTTATCGAACAAAAAAGAAAGATTCGAATCGATCTTCGCAGCAGTATTCTATGGTAACAGCGGTTCGAAACCATCTTGCAAAACTCGAACCCGCCCATCGCTAACTTAACTTGCAAGTGTAGAAACAAATAGTTAAAGACCATTTTCTCCCCAATATCCCACGTGACTTGATTTGTTTATGCGGACTCATCTTGAATACAGTGATGCAGCATCGATTCTATCGAACCAAAATACTCAAAGTAAAAGTAAAGAAAGTAGATGAAGAGAGTACAATTTTCCCTGTTGAAAACGCTAAATTACTTTAGCCATAATAATTCAAAAGAATAATGTTTCTATCCAACACTCCCCCACCGAAATAGAACAAAAGGAGTGTGAGGAGACGACGATTTTTTTTTCTCTTCTTCCTCATAACAATCTGGTATAGGTTTTCTTTTCTCGGATGTGTTTTTTTTGAGGGCACTCCAAGTTAACTTTCGCCATTCCATTCATAAAAAAGGGTAAAAAATACCAACTTGGCTCCAAAAATACGTTCTCGATCCGTTTTTATGTGAACGGTACATATTTTCTTAAGAGTTCAACTTTAAATGGTAGTGTATTGAGAAAAGACTATCGTTGCTGCATTGGAACGTGATAACATTTTCACAATAAATTTTCTCCGAGAATATTTTTTACGACAGGCACGCATGAAAAAAAGAAGAAGCTGGAATACTCCATGCATTTTTTTTTGTTCCAAAGATGAACGCATTGGAAGCACGCATACAAGAATTTATGATTGTCTTGCAAGAAAATTTCTTGCTAGTGGTTTGGTTTTTTTTTCATAGAAAAAAACTTCCCAGTGCTTATCTTTCTAACTGACTGTGGCTTATTCCTAGTGAAAAATGGTTATTACTTCCGTGGGTGTCTCCTTCTGACAAAACAATTTATTGCAAATTGTGTCTCCTATCTTTGTGGGGAATCTGAGATAAACTAGAAAAAAAGTCACAAGAAAACCAAGAAAAAATGAAAATGCAAAGGTTGCTGCACATTTTTTTTCCAGATAGAAACCAAAAGTGACTTTTTGTAGTTAACCTTGTCAGTTTTCAGGATTTTCTCCAACCGACCACAAAAGCGTCAGTCACCCTGTCACTAATTTTTTTATAGGTGACACGTGCTGCACATGGTACATGCACCAAAAACCACTGCATCACCACCAAAATTAAGGCCATAAAGAAATGACGTCATGTAAAATTGAATTATCTTCCATATGGTAGCATTTGTAGAAAAACGTCATCTTTTTTTTTGTTATTTCACCCAATGTCAGTTGTATATAACCCCAAAAGGCAATCAATTTTGTCTATTGTCTTGTGTTTCCTCTGGTTGTGACACTTTTGCTGGCGTATTTTGTTCTCATTAGAAGTGTTTTGTAATGAGGAGCCTCATGATACCCCATTTGTATTAGTGTGACATGGGAATTTCCAGAGGAACGTGAGAGACAAGCTTTTCACGTGCGAAAAACGCCACTGCCACCACCGGTAGTTGATGATCTCCTCACACCCTTTAAACAGCCAAGCGTTTTTTTTTGTTCTCCAGCCGCGAGCACAAATTCCGAACAAGATTGTACAACAATTTTTTACGTAGTGTGGTAATTTCTCTCGAGAGAATCAGCAAGACAAAATAAAAAATCGTCTCGCATAGCTGGAGGGAGATATTCCTCCATGCATACTAAAAACGGAATCTTACACGGTCTATTTATCCATGCAGTGCAGTAAAGACACAGAAATTGCTTCATAAGAAAAGTTTTTTTCTTTTGTGAAGGCCAAAGTGTCATCATAACGTCATCATCAAAAACATCCTTCTGTAACGAGCACAAGAAGGATTATAGAGAGAATTTGTAAGGAAAAAGCTTTCCCCTGAAACCATTAAGCTTGAACAACAACTCAGAGCTTGTTTCGGATGGATTTTCCGTTTATATTTGAAGGGAAAACCTAGTGAGGTAATGTAATCCAGTCTTGTTTTCATTAAGATCATCAAAGACGGCGATATTTTGTCCTTTTGACAAAAAAAAAGGGTAGCAGCAAAGCTCTGAGCAAACAGTGGCCATGCCCATAGTAGCCAAAGATTTTTTTTAGGCTGATTGTGGTCGATCATGATTACGCTCGTCATCATTATACTGAAATCAGTCATGCTAGCTGAAATCGAAAATAGCTTGTAATAAAGCTTCTGGACGAGCTTTTTTCCGGTGGGAGCACAAATGCGTACACAATATACAGCCCATTCTGCTGAGGGATCATAAGCAAATTATGTAACGCAAACAATTTTAAATGTACAAGCAAAATTCAAGTCGCAATTTATGACTGTTATTTTCGTATTGGACATTCATTCTGTTTAAAAACGAAATTTGTTCATGGCCCCTTGAGAAATAACATGTTTCTTTTTTTGTGGCTGCTATTTTCATCATGAAAATTGGTTTGGCTACTGTTAAATTTCCAGCGATTATTCGAATTCCTGGAAAAAGACCCCGAAATCAATACTGTCACGACATCCAGCTCTGCAATCAACGTCCACCATGGACTCCTCAAATATTTACATTTTACATCTCTCAGCCTGATTACGCGCGATATCCCTCTCTTAATTTCGATTTTGTGGTTTCCCCGTAGAAAACCCACGGTCTCGTCGAGAACAATGTCAAAATCCCGATGGCATTGAGGCAAAACTGTATGGAGTCCGGAACCTTGGTCATTTTAATAATTGAGAAGGATGCTTATGCAACTTATAAATGTGAAAGTATTAGCAGGTAGTTTCGTAACAGGATAAAAAAATATACATCGTGGGCAGGATTTTCTAGGGATAATGTCCCTCGTGATTTCGATCGGTTAATGAAAAGGTAGCTCTCTAAAGAATACATTTCTTCCAGGAAACCACAACCTCTTTTTTACGTCGTCATCAGTCTAGTTCTACTTTACAGTTCTTTGCACAATCTATTCTTGAGAAAACTTTGTTTCAGAATGAAGAGAGAAAAGGATTTTTTTTGTTGTATAAAAAGAAAAGAAAGTAAAGTGGTACATTTTTATCTGCAGATGGCTCTTTTTTTATTTGGAGAGAAGAAGAGACCTGAAAAAAATACAGAGGAACATGGTTTTCCTTAGAGTTCCGCACCACTTAAATCTTCCGGTTGGCTGTCACCGCACACTTTTTTTGGTGACAACGACGGGAGGAAAGAATGCGACAGAGAAAATTCTTTGTTGTCAAGGAAGTGTCAGCACTCTCTGCGTTTTTTTGAATGATTTAATGGTTCTTATATTGTAGGAGAGTAAAGTAGGCTTATTTTTTTGCCGAGAAAAAGATCTGATAACTTTCACCTTGACCCTTTTCGGTTTTTTTTGCGAAGAGAAAAAAATATAATAATATATATTTGCAAAAATGCTTTTTAGTTCATTAAAACAGGTTTCTCTTCTTATTAATAGTGTCACCAGATGAAACACAAGTGGTGAAAGTATAATAAATCATTCTTAAAGTGTTC
>JAAXOA010001336.1:0-16400 GCA_036561885.1 Salina celebensis
TGGATGTGTATTTTATACCAAAGTGCTTAAAGTTGGAATGCTTATTCCATAAAATATAATGTGCAAATCGTTCTCTGATTCAATACAACACTTCATACTAATAGCAAAATTTTACAAGTTTGTGTCAAGTTAAAATCTAAAACAGGTGCAACATCCGTTTTTCTTCTCGCCCAACTTTATTTATTTTATTTTTTATTTAAAAAAGTAATCTTCGCAAAAAAAAGTTATATGCAAGTCGTTATTTTTTTTCAAAATATTAAATTATATAAATAAATCGTACATACCAAAAAAAAAAAAACAGATTAAAGTGCTACAAGTATTATTACCGCTGTTACCAATATCCTCATCTTCCCGTCTTATTTACAAGCAAAATATCTCACAACTCTCCAGCATTTTCAACATTCTCATCTCATCATCATCTTTTTATGTTAATGTTACATACTCTATCAACAAGATAAATGTCAACCAATCTGCTACTTCCAGTCACTTTTATCTTGTTGAGTTCACCATCCGATTACTGTTGACTGTTGTTTATTATTATTTTATACATTTTTTTCTGTGTCTACTTTTTTTTGTACCGTAACCTGTCATCTAATGAAATTACTGCTCACGTTGTTTGCTTTGTTTGTTCAACAAAATATGCCTATGAAATTACGGCCACATAAGACAAAGTAATTAGTGGCCATTACTAGCAAAGATAAAGAAACAAAAACACGTTCAACATAAAAAAAGAGAAAAAGAAATATTTTGGAAGTATGAACTTTAAATACCCTACTTTTACTAATCGTCAACAAGTATCCAGCAGTCTTTACTATGACCACTGCTACGATGCACGATGTAAGTAAAAAAAATCTTGACAGATATTTAAAAAAAGGTTGTGCCGTTTTACTAGTTAAAAATATGCTTATAGAAGTTTATCTACGGCTTTTAATTGTCTGGAACGTGCTAACTTTACTAAAGATATGCTAGTATTAATCTTATTATGTTTGTACGTAGTGCCAAGAATTTTAAATATGCTTTTAATATCTGAGCTGACAACAACAACCATCCATTAATACAAGCAATGACTCATTTTATGCATCAAACTAGTACAGTTATGAGCGAATGTGTTTTTTTAGTAAAACAACTCAAAGTGTAATACAACTGGCGCTGGGATAAACACGTTCGTTCTCGTCGGTATGAGGATTATGGTGGAAATGATTCATTAAAAAAATGGATTATATCGATTTAAAGCAATTATCATAGTATTAATTTGGGAATGTCATAGTGTTGTAGGAGCTTAAGTGTACAGTAGAAAGTGAGGTATTTTCTTTTCGTAGAAAGTTTTGTTTTTCCTGCGATATGATTACATGAAGACAACTTTAAAGTTATGAAAGTGAAAGCGTTTACTATTGATTTCGTTAGTTGCGTAGGCGTTTACTCACTTCCTGCCCAAAAACGCTCCAAAATCATATATTTGGGATCAAAATCTACTTCATACCGTATTGAGGTTTTAATGGGGCTATTGTCAAATACACTTATATCAGTTCATGATCATCCATTCCTGTATAATACATGTTAGCTAAGTTATGTTCCTGATAACTTTTGCATATTATTAAAAGCCGCTTAAAGCTGCCGTAAAGCATAGTGTCATACCTATTTAGGTTTGGAAACGTTAAATCAGAGCTGAAAGGTTCAGAGTTATCTTAAATTGCAGCCCGTTTTGCTTATTCGGATGTAAAAATTCTTCTGGTCTTAACTCAAAATATGTTTGCTTTTGTTTGCTTTCAAGTGTACTCAAGCGTTAATTTACTTTGTATACTCGCTTAAAAGATTTATAAAGAAAGTAATACAATTTACAGGTAAAATTTATATCATAAAAGAATACGTGGGCGTATGCAGATTTTTCTGTATGCGTAAAAACTCACCACGTTTAATATGCTAAAAAAATAACGGATACGTCGCTAGTTGTCACCACCAAGAAAAAAAAACTACAGCTACGGCCACCAGGTTGGTCGCAGCGTTACCTGTCAATGCGTATTCCTCCATACTCGTAGGCAACTAACATGCAACTGCATATTGGTACTACCAAACTACAGATTTTTTTGTAAACTATGATATTTCCAAGATTTCATGTAAAAGTCATTCAGCGTTTTAGGTCAAATGTCCCGAGAAAATTTTATGACAATTTAAAAAAAAGAGTCTATTATTTTTTCTTGTTAGCCGTAAAATTCTAAAATGAAAGATGGAAAACGCATTTTAGCAACTTTCGCTTAAGCTGCAAGCAACGACCTTGAGAATGCCATGCAATTTATAGTTTTGTGTGTGCTTTTCAAACTAAAAATCTACACACAAAACAACGTCTTTTCAGCTTTGTCTCATTCTACTATTATTCTTTTCTTTTCTCTTGTTTCCTTTGAGTAGAGTGACGCATTTTACTGTTTTTTTCTTCGTCTATTATTAGCCTACGTAATCTTGTTCCAATTTAAAATCAGCATGTTTCAAATCTCCCATTCACATCTACACCTTTTTATCTTTCATATGACAAATCTCAAAAAATAAAACACCGGGTCGCTTCGATTTCTACTCTAATATTCAGTGTTTCATCAAACTAGCATCAATTTGTCAAGCTGTACATTGTGTACATGCATAAAAGGGATGATCCACAATGTACGTAACGGTGATTGAAATCTTGGTTATGTGTGAACGGCCCGAAAAATTGAGATGATGGGAGTAAGAATTCCATCGGATCGGACTATGGAATGGACTGTGGACGGCTGGAGGACTGTGGGGCTTGGTCCTCTCCATTAACTGTCCGTTCCATCGTCCGATGGAATTCTTACTCTTCCAATCTCTCTTTTTTCGGGCCGTTCACACACAACCCAACTTTCAATCAGCATGACGGGCTTTATGGACGACCCCAAAAAATAGGCGAGTCCGTCCGAGAAAAAATATGCGTCACTTGCCAAAAATTTTATATTGTGTAGTTGGCGTCACTATAAAAAAAATCTAACCACGTGGCATACTACGCCTTGTCTTCTAAATGTCATCGTATCGGTTAAGGGTCATTCTTACTGGTTTCGGCGTGACACATAACAAACTTAAAGTTAAAACCCCCCAAGCAACTCTTACCCTCCCAGTAATACCTGTTTGCATTTCATCACGTGGACAGGCTACAAAAATGGCGTTTCATTATTAAAATAATTTAGAAAAAATGTCCCAGCATCCTAGCGCCATACCGAATTAGCTTGCATTAAATTAGACGACGGAATATTTATCAGTAATTAGGTCAGTAATTTCTATTGGAATGCGATAAAAGGAAGTTTACATGCCCCACAGAAGATTCTGAGCGTGAGCTGGCTTTAAATTGGTACCTGTCTAGAAAAAATAAGGATTTTTGCATAATTCCATTTTGCGATCTAATTTGCATAAAAAGAATTTCAAGTCTGAGCTGGTCGCGGCTGGACGTATGCATGAAAGTAAAAACGTCGGGTTTGTGTTCCACTGTTGTATTTGCTCCGCTGCTTGTTGACGACAGGCTGGAAGCAGCTTCAGTTACTTCACTATCGAAGTTTTTGTTTTGAATCGTACTTTAAATGCTTTTTGCCTTATCAATATAATTTTAATTGTTGTTTTGTTCATAACCTAGTCAGTAGTTTTGCTTAAAATTTAATTTTCTCGCTTCTCTGGGTGAATAGTTTAGAAATAGAGATTTAAGAAAAGAAGGATAGCTGGTTATTTTTAGTTAGTCTGTTTTTGCGGAATAAGCTCTAGAAGTTTAATTTTTAATTATGTATTCGATTGTTTACTCTGGTCAGAGTCCATTCAACATGCGACAGTACAATTTAAGCGTACTTCGGCCTCCGGTGAGTAAGTCGGGTCCTGGATCGACTCCCCCAAAGGCAACCATGTCGTATAAAACTGCAGCCCAGTCATTGGATCTCCTCCGGCAAAATATCCAAAGAAGCATTAATCAAGAAATTCAAACTGTAATTACCAAGTATATTGATGTAAGTAATTGTTTAATTAACTCTGATCTGGATGGATGTTTTACTAACCAAACAGATTCTTTAATTATATTTTTAATATGGTATTCCAGATGTTCTTCAAGCCGGGAATAGAAAACATTAGGAACAATCTAGGACCTGATTCGGTTACTGATGACCACATCAAGGGAATGTGTCGAACGATTTTAGAAGAAGCCAAAGTTATGTATCCGGTGTTTGCCAGTTCTAATCCGTCCCAAAACTGTAATAATAGAAGTGCAATAGACGGCAACCTTTCAGACTATCAAAATAGTCATTCTCAGACGACAGTTAAGCAAGAAGATGTCAAACCGCCGATTACCGTAAGTGGAGAATGACATTACATTTAAAGGTCTTGATTGTTGCGCGGCTGGTTGATTAACTATTCATGTTTGTTTTCCAGAGCCCGTCTGTTTCTACCGGTGTGAAACGGGAATCAGACACTGACTCTGAAGCTAGCTCTCTGTCCAATGCCAGTAAGAAGATAAAAAAGTCTGGAAGCAAATCGAGCTCAGGAAATAACAGTTCTAGTAGTGCTGGTAGTGCTAACAGTGCTACTAACGGTAGCAACTCTTCGTCCAACTCAAATTCTCAGAAGCCTAAGAAACCATCCGGACCGTCCAGAAAACATGTAGCACAGTGGGATGTAGCCAAATTGACGTCGGAGACTAAGTTTATTATGGGAGCAAAGTGAGTTTCGTACATCAAAAATGAATGGAGATGTTCAAGAAGTAATTGAAATTAGAAGACTTGCTCATTTACCTTTCTATTAACTTCATTACAGAGCGAACAAGGCGTTAGGGTTTGCCCAGACCCGGGGTCGTTTGTACGTAAAGCATCCAGGTTTGTTCAAATATGCAAGTGATGCGGATGACAAGGAATGGTTGTCCAAAAACAAGTTGATGCCTGCCACAGGTGGACGTGCGTACATTATGCTTTTGGAAGACATTGAACGATTGGCCCGTGACAATAAGTAAGCTCTAAGAATACTCTGATTTAAAACCTTCAGATAATTCGTAAGCGGCCGAATCCTTAGTTAAGTTTGTTTTCTTTCTTTCATCCACAGGCTGAATGTCACTATCAATTATGACGACATTAAAGGCTTTCAAGTACCAGATTTCATTCTTGACAAGATGAAATCCTACATCAACACATGGAAGAAGCAGTACGCAGACGAGGGACAGAAGGCCAGTACTCCCAATCGCAAAGCTACCAACAACAGTAACTCAACCAACTCAACAAGTTCCAGCAATGGAACCTCCAGTGGAAGCAATCAGCCGACTACCAGCGGTACTATGACATCATCAACAACCTCTGTTAACAATGTTAGTATTAATAACAGCATTGCTACAAGCAACAGCAGCATTGATAGCAATAGTTGTACAGCTACATTTACTACGCTGAACCCTCCACTACCACCACCTATACCAATACACTCCCAGCAACCCCCTCCCCCGCAAATGCAGCAGCAACAACACAATGCTCATAATCAACCTGGTCTCCAAAGCTACCAAATGCATGTGCCGGCAACGACAACTGCAACTGTCATTTACGATCAAACCTTCTCTGCTCCCCCGCCTCATGAAATGACCGACATGAACATGAGGGAGTACATTCATATTGATAAACCCCCTCCTATGTACCCCGGACACTCCAATCAACCTCCTCAGCAGCAGCATCAAATGCCACAAATGGTGAATCCAAATGGTGGCTATGTGCACCAGAATCATGTGGATCCCATAGAACAAGCCTTAAGTAAGGGGGACTGGTCAGGAGTGTCTGACCGAAGCCTCTTGCAGTACGCACTCCAGGTAAAATATTTCTCCACTTATTGTAATTATTCTTATCGACAGCTATCCAGAATGAAACTGACTTTGAACTTTTTATTGCAGAGTACAAGGAACATCGGTTCCTGGGATCCTCAGGATTCATTTGACCTCATAGATAGCGTGACAAATGGTGGACTTGGTGGAAGTGGAAACATTGGAGAGGCATCTCCGCTCCTTCAAATCTCACCAGACGGTAGTGCACATCTAACAGCGCCCCCACTTGGTCCAGTCAGTCCTAGCTGTGAGTTGAGTGCTGTACTGGATCAAGCTTTCCAGTATACCGACACGTAGAAGTTTTGTATTTAATATCGACAAAATAAGCTCGACCGAGATGTTTGATTAGACACAAGATTTGTATCATATTTAAGCGTAAATAGAAGAAAAGAAAAAAGAGAAAGCTTATCGATATGTATAGAAACAGACAGAGACAGAAAAAGTTCTATATTTAGATACTGTTTAGAGTAACGTTTGTCTTCTAGGTTTTAAAAAAATCGCTAGGGAATCAATGAGATAGATTTGGAAAAAACGGAGATATTGATATGAAGTTAACCAATATCTAAACTTCCTTATATATTTGTGGATCAAGTATTTTCGCACACACTCACCATGTGTTACACTTATAAAAAAGAGAATTAAACAAAAAAATCCTTCTGATATTTGTTTTTTACGTTAACTTGTTTTAGCAGGGAATCACTATACAAAGCAGTCCACCAAATAGACAAAAAGCAGAAAACAACTCCCAATTTACTTACATTCTGATACCGAAAGTGTAGATGAAATTTGTCACCACTTTTTCTCGCAATTTATCAAAGAATACAACTTATTATAAATTTAAACCTATATATTCAATAAAATGTTTGAGTACATACGTTTAAAACACCAAAAATGAGGATTAGAAGTATCTAAAACAGAAAGAATTTATAAAGCATTTAAATGTAATTTGTTGCAGCGATGTGTATGTACTTACTCATGCCTTACATGTCTCACTATTTGATTTTTTTCAAACCGTGGCTTAACGATCATCATTTAAAAAAATTGTCTACCAATGAGCTCTCATATCTGTTAATTGTTGTTGTTGTTATACTTACTGTTGTTTATTAAATATATATGTTTTTTCTCATATTTCTCATTGTGTCGATAGTTTTTATGAGTAATTTTACGGTAACAAGAGAAACGTATTTAAATTAATTTGAGGATCATTATGTTACGTTGTCTTTTGATTACAGCTTTCCTCATTCGAAAAACAAACGAAGTGTAACAATTCGTAAAACTGTCTAGAATATATTATTATATTTATTATATTGTTATTTACTATGTATCTTTTTAGTAACATACCCCGGTTCCCAAAAAGAGTATGAAAAAATCTTAAGTACATTTGTAAGGTACGTAAGAAACAAAATCTATTTATAAGGAGTAAAAAAGTATCGGTACTCCTTGATACTTAAAAGTGTCCATTATTTTTCTGCATTAAACGGTAAAATACAATAAAAAAGATAATTTTAACAAGGTGTATTTTCATCGTCCTCATTGGAAGCATTCATTTGATTACTCAGAACTAAACGCAATTTATTAAACCTTACAAAATTGATTAAAAAAGAACGCAAGAACAGTTTTTTCTCGTAGGAAAAAATGGAAAGTACTAAACAAATTGATGTTATATTTGGTACAGACTTAACTAATTGTGTCTTGTGCAATATTTTCTAGCAGAAATGGAAAAAAAAGATGACAGATTTTTTAAAGAGTATATCAAACTATGTTGCCATTGAAGTCAATGAGTACGCTTTCCTTATGATGGTTACGTATTTGTAAAGCCATCATTTGGGCCTAACAATTTGGTCTCGACTCGTCACTTTATATTTTATAAAAAGAATAAAGTGAGTATTAATAATACGAAGAAGTTTATTAATTTGCAATTATTCACCAACGTGTATTATTATCGCAAAATTTTCCGTTCCATTCTTGCAAAAACCGCCAAAAACGGGCCTGATTTACTAAAGATCTGGATAGCATGTACAATTCAAGTCACCCTGTTACCGTATGACAAGTACTAAGTAGTATCTTTTATTTCTGCTCATCACGGATCACCTAATTTTTACAATGTTTTATTTTATTAGTTAGAAATTAGAATTGACTTTTAGAATTGAATTAGATATTATCTTGCATGAACTTGGCTTACTGACCACTAAAAAGCTACAATGGATGCAATACTCTTGGAAATTCCATCATTTGTAATGTTGAATGTTGGATTTCTTGATGAGATATTATGCCAAAATTAACCCTTACGAAGCAAACCCTAAGATGATGTCTTATTTACACACTTTGGCACTTTTTAATTGTTGGTTGACCAGAAAGACGCAAATACAAAGAAGATATCCATTTACACACTTGACGCTTGTTTAATACTAAAGCGAAATATTCAAATCACAGTGAAAGTCAAAGCCATCTTCCATTATTTGGAATGTTTGATTTCTTGATGAAAGAGTATGTCATAATAATTAACCAGGAAGAAGCAAACCCAAAGAAGATATTCAATATTCAAATTACAGTGAAAGTGAAAGCCTTTTTCCATCATTGCAATGTTTAGCTTCTTGATTACAGATGACAGATGATTGACCAGAAAGAAGCAAACTCAAAGAAGATATACGTTTACACATTTGGTGCTTTTTAATATCACAGTGAAATTTTCAAAGCACAGTGAAAGCCTTTCACCAACTTTCTCCAGCCCATGAAAAGGGGGAAATTAATCAAAAGCACAGTGCATGAAAAATCTGATTAAATCCAACAATGTGAACGACATTTTATAACTTTTCGTAGAGAAAGCTTATCAACGTTTACGTACTCGATGGAAGGAAAATTTCGAACGATGACTAGGAATGAGAAGCGTATACATGATACAAATTACCCCAAAAGGTTGTACGTTGGAATGTGTATTGAAGACTATTGCATAAAGCTCTACGATTTCTGTAGAGCAAACTCTGTAGAAAGTAACGCTTCGGTGTTGAGCATTTTTCATTTTCATGCGAAAACAAAGTAAGTACGATATTACTTTTCTCTGTTGTATCCTTCCACCCCGCTAGATGGATGTAACGTTTCTAGAAAAACTTTGTGACAACTGAGTTGAAATCTACCGACGAAACTATAGCGTGTCTCATGAAAACCCAAAACAATTCTGATAACTCTCACCAAGCTTGAGTCCTTTAAGATTTTTCAATTCTGTCAGGTTTTCTCTGCCGCAAAGCTATTTTATCATAAAACAACGCGTTTCAAATGTCATTCTCAACTAGAGTATTTGCATGGATAAGAAAACAAGTCAAGTTTTAATTTAGAGCGGTGTTTCTCCGGTAACTGAATATTAACGGTAGAAACATTCCTCCATACAATCCACATAAAAATGTGCTTCAAAGAGCACTCGTCAGACAAAATCCTCTCTGCAGCCCAATAAAAATTCACCTTTATCTTTATCCTCCCTGCATTTATTTTTCAGTCTAGAGGTAGATTTTAAACGCGGTTTTAGTATTTACCTTAAAAAGAGATTAAAACTTTGTAGAGCACCAAAAAATATATTCTCGTATGGAATATGACATGACTTATTCATGACCGTGAATATGAATAATCTGGTGAAGAAATGATGAAACATCTATAAAGCATTTTTTTCCTTAGTACGACTACATGACTTATTCATGAAAACCTGACTGCATCCATTAAAAAAACTTAAGGATATTTACTTGCGTGACGCGGACAGTACACACACATCTCTTTTTAGCGTGACTTAAAACTAAATTAACAACGATGAGAGAATTTCTTTTCTCAACACAGTCAACAGCAAAACTGCGAGGAGGAACAAAGATGCGTCTCCTCCTGAACAGAGATAGGAAGGTATTATTCTAATGATTAGGTAGACCATTTTCATATTTTACATGGGGAGAGAGCTTCCTCCTTAGGAAAAAAATATTTATAATTTTAATTTTAAAACAGACTGTAAATGAGTATAGCCTCCAAAATAACCGAGTTGAAGAGAAGCGACAGATTTTTTGGTACAACAGAGAATCCTTATTTTTCTCTGGCACCGGCGGCTCAACTTCATATCCAATGGTCTTGATTAATGGCTTGAACTAGAAGGCAATGGCTTCTCTGTTTTGTATGAAAGAGAGCATGAACTGAAAAACTATCCCAACGATTATCAACGAAATATGATGATAAGGTGGACAAACATGGATACGTCTGTAAAAAAGTGTACAACATAAAAAAAATTGTAGATAATATTCATGAAAAACGACGGCGAGAAAAACTGTTTGAATCGTTTCACAAAACGTGATAATTGATGTGCATGCTGAGCGTTTTTTCTTCTCTTTTCCCTGTGTGCGGACTGTCCAGTTCATTTTTTGATGGAAAAGTTGACAAAAAAATCTTCCGAATATATACCTCAAAAGAAGATTCTTTTTTCCTTTGGAATAGAGGAGCATGAAAGAAAAAAAAAATCTTTTTCCGCTGCTTCTGCTGTTACAAAATACATGGCGTTTTGTGCACTATATGAAAGTATTTTTGGAAAAGATAGAGAAGAAGTTGAGCTATGGAATGACTGCACAAACTACCATCTGCGGAATCCACTGAAAAAAGATGATTGCATTTAGCAAAGAGAGGAGACCAAAGCGCGTACACTTGCTACTATATTCAGTGTTCTGTATAACAGTTTTCCCTACTCTTGGTTCTCCTCCAGACACACAAGTCACAAGTGGAGCAAACACACATGTATTTTCATTCTCTTTCCTATGTTGTTCAGACTCGGCTCGCTGAAACGAAAAAAAAATTGTGCATAGGACTGAATTGGGGAGCCTGTGCGGGAATGAGAGTGGAGGCGGGGCATCTACGCCAAAATGGTCGAGACGTTGAGCTAGTGACTTCTTTGTAGTTTGAAGAGTGTAGTGGCAGTTAGGGTGCTCTTCGTAGTGTTCAGTTTTCCATCATCTCTCTTCTCTCTCGTTGTTCATTCATTCATTCAGTTACTCAGTCAGTCTTCAGCGTACGTAAAAAATACTTTAAAAATATTTCGTATAAAAAGTAATAATCTTCGTATTAATTCATACAAAAAATATTTTAAAAAGAAAAGATAAATTCGTACATAAAAAAGGAAAAAAAACTTTCTCCTTGATTTTTTTTCATTTTGTATGATTACTCTAATATCGTGATTTAGTTTTCAACTTAATTACTCTTGTTGTTACTACAACTTCTACTACCAGTACCGTTACAAGAGAAAAAAGAAAACCAGCAGCGTTTTTTGATATCTTTAGAGTACGTCGTACAACCTTTTTNACTCTTGTTGTTACTACAACTTCTACTACCAGTACCGTTACAAGAGAAAAAAGAAAACCAGCAGCGTTTTTTGATATCTTTAGAGTACGTCGTACAACCTTTTTTTTCATACAACATTGCATACGGACACAAGTGTTCCCGTCACAACGCGCCAGCAATTTTCTTCGGCAGGGAAAAAAATCAAATATAAGACCTCTTCTCATCGTCATCATTTTCAAGGAGCACACATCTCCTCGAGCCGTCAAGACATCACTGCATTTACTTCTCTTCCGTTTGACAAGAGACTAGGTAAAAAACGTTGGGTTATTTTCTGTGAGCGATTTATACAAGCAAAAAATGTATTTTTTTCTTGT
The DNA here is from genome assembly GCA_036561885.1 of Salina celebensis. Classification (NCBI taxonomy): domain Eukaryota; kingdom Metazoa; phylum Arthropoda; class Collembola; order Entomobryomorpha; family Paronellidae; genus Salina; species Salina celebensis. The sequence continues at coordinate 11,497 of JAAXOA010001336.1, forward strand.
TTTTTGAAAAAAACACACGAGAGAAAACGACTGCTGGTGCGTGCTGCTATTGTTGCTGATGCTGCAAATGTGAAAGAGAGAAAAAAAAAAAGAACAACATTTATACAAGCAAAAAATGTATTTTTTTCTTGTTTTTTGAAAAAAACACACGAGAGAAAACGACTGCTGGTGCGTGCTGCTATTGTTGCTGATGCTGCAAATGTGAAAGAGAAAAAAAAAGAACAACAGAGCAAAAAAAAGCTGCACACAACTTTTTTAATTCTCGTATTTTATACACATGCTTACATATTAGCAAAAAATATTGCAAAGTTGTAAGTATCGCAGTTCACATCAACAAACATCTCGCCCTCCGTAGTAGTTTTTTTTTCATTCATCGTTTCATTCACTCTTGAGTGAGTGCTCCGTGTTTATTTTTTTGTCTCGTGGTCTTCTCACTCTTTCTGTGTCTGTTTCATACAGAATCTTTTGATGCACTTTTCCAGGAAGAGAGATTTTCACAGGAAGACTTGCAAAAACTAGAAGAAAAGCGAGAGAGAAGAAAAATTGAATTGAGAACATTTTGAAGGGAAAAACATAAATCTATACTACAATATTGTGCCAACACAGCCGTACTTATTGAGTTTTATTAACATTACTTTGAACTCGGGAAATTTTTTTTTTACTTATAATCAGATCTGGAATACAATTTAATTTTTTCAAAGAACTTTGGACAGGGAAGAAAGAAACCGTTTATTTTCTTGTGACTTAAATGATTATTACTGTACTGTGGGTAAAGTTTTAGTAAGTGTGCGAAGAACCGGTAGTGAACTTGGGAAAGAGTAGGAAAGTCCTAAAGCTGATGGCTGACGAGAAAATTACAAATTTGGCACAATTTTTCTTCTAATATGCAGTTTTAGGTTCACTTGATTTTATGTTGATCACAGGTCTTCAAATGGTGACACTTTTAAAATGACTCAAAGCTTTCCTTGTTAGTTTTCAAACTAGGTTTTCACAATAACTCTTTATCGAAATTGCGTTTAAAGCTCGCCAAAATATCCTGGTCGTTTTGTGTAAATGATTAAAACCTAAATGTATGACAGTAGAAAAGTTAAACAAATTAAATGTAGAAACAACTTTGCACAACTTTCAGCAAACAAAAATGATGGGAAAGAGATTGCTCCGAGGTTTTTCTTGTTTTGAGGAGTTGACTGAACCGAGAGAATCATACAAACAAAAAGTCAGCTGAGCTCTCTGAAAAAAAAACTTTTGTGTTCCCTGTAGTCATCAAAATTATAGTCGTAGGTGACTTCTTCGTCAACTCCAATGTCCCTTTTGGCGATTATGGCGACTCGAGTTCGGCCGCACACAGTCCACTGTTCGACATGGCAGTTCGGGTCACATGAATGATTAATGAGCCTGGCTCTGTTCCCCTTCCTTTGGGCGTCCAAGACCAGGCCATCAACAAAATTCATGCAGTAGTGACTGAGATCATTCTTGTAGATTGTGTTCATCTTTTGCTTGAATCTCTCCTCCGGGATAACCTCACCGACATACTCCAGGATGAAGTCATTTTGCATCCGTGGGATTGTAGTAACGACCCCAAATCCTGCAAAAAACAAACAAACAAAATGTTGATGGTTACCCATGTAAGAAGTGGGGTCATGTGTATATGACGTTATATCAAAGAAAAACGATGGCAGTACGTCATAGAGCGATTTCAGTTAACAGCCTATAACGTACTGAGAAATGTATTTTGTAAATTCCATATTTGCAATGTCTAAAAAGTGATAAAAAAAATGTTTTTACCTTTGCCTTCAAACTGCACAACCCGTAAACCTTGTCCTCCTGGGCATTTCTGAATGCGCCGGTTGGTGCATAATGGACCGCACTTAGCACCGCACTCCACGAATGAGGCTCGATTGACGCAGCCTATTTCGCATTTGCGTCCCTCAATGGGGGCGCAATTACACGGGTCAAACACCTTCTCATCTTCTTTTTCATGACATCGAACGTAAACATTCTCCCTCATTCTTTCATAAACAGCGGGGTTGTCCCTTGCATCGTCATCCTCGGCAACCTGCAACAAAATAAAATAGGCCATTGTTTTCTTATGTGATGAGTGGGGTCGTGTGTATATGACGTTCCTTTAAGAGAACACGATATCAGAGCCAATATTTTCTCATGTTATGAGTGGGGTCATGTGTATATGACGTCTTTTTAAGAGAACACGATGGCAGAGCCATTGTTTTCTCATGTAATGAGTGATGTCATGTGAACATGACGTACATTAAGAGAAAACTATGGCAGAGCCATGGTTGTTTTTATGTAATGAGTGGTGTCATGTGAATATGACGTTCCTTTCATGGAAAACGATGGCAGAGCCGTGATTTCTCATGTATTGAGTGGGGTCATGTGTATATGACGTCCCGTTAAGAAAAACGATCGTTCATATGTTGTACCAAGATTTTATGTTCATAATGATAAAATATTTTGTATTAAGTTCGGAAGTATTTGTAATTTTAATTTTATATTTATAATTATTTTTATAGCCACCTGAGGAAGCTATATGCGAAACATGTTGTCGCAATAAAGGAGATTTTTTCTGAAAATTTTAAAAGTTGAGCAGCTGTACTACTTTTGTAGTTATTACCATGCATCATGTCCATTAATTAGCTTATTATTGATACCTGAATAATAAAAACTAGTAGCTTCTAGTCGATTTGCGGCAGGATTTCGATTGAAGAGAGTGAGAGAGAGACGATTTTGATGTATCAAATTACATGGGTTCTGCTATTATGCAAAAGTCACGGGCCATTGGGCATTGATCTTCAGGGGGAAATAGGTCGAAGTGAAATATTACTATGAATTATGAATATTGAGACTTGTTTTATTTTAACAAAGTATGAGTAAATTAATGTCTACCAATTTTGTATGCATAATAGAAGTCATATAAAAGTATTTTAGTAATTAGTGTCAGTTTGACCTCCAAATGACCACCCATCAAGACAACTCTATATCATACAATGTTTTCAAGGCGACATGCTTTGTGTACATTTAAATATTCACGGGTATTTGTTAAGCAAACAAGCGATCGACATTTGTCCATAATCATAAAGAAAGCAAAGTCATAGCATGTGTTGGATGAACTGCAACTTATTTCTACTAATGGAACCACAAGTCTAATGCTTCATTTTCTTTCAAGTTTTAGTAACAAGGCTTTAATTGGCACCGACGGTGGTCTGTTCATTATTTTGCCTGTACAGTATTTAGTAAGTCATTGACAAATAAAATATATTTAGAAATAATAAGACACTTAATTACGTTATCATATAAGGTAAACGTACTTTTAGGTTTAGTTCCTGAATGATTTTCTCAAATTATTAGTTAATACTTCAATTCTGCCAGAAATGTTATTGCCTATCAGTACTGGCTTCTATAACGGTCTTTCGGCATGCCGCCGATCGATAACCGTTGTAGAGAGGTTGGACTGTACAAGGCTAAATACAAACTGAATGTGGCATTATAAAATCTAATATACTACTGTATCTGTTGATTCATTCAATATTGGATATAAATCAGTATTCGTTTTAGCAAAAAGTGGTTATGCGCTTTAAGAAATATTTTCTTCTAAAAAATGGAACATTTGTACTCTTATCGCTTCTCATAAAGTCGTTGGCGGTTATAAAATGCACACAATATACACACACACATTTATTATATCACGCCTTTAAATGAATTGATGAAATTATGGACAGTTTGTTCTTCACCCGTTAAAGAACTAGCAGCTAACCATGTACTTTCAATTGGACGACCGTTTTGAGCATGGTAAAATCGGCTTGCGGCGGCATTTTATGCGACCGTAATAACGCTTGACCGTTTTAGAGGAGTACGTTATAGAAGTTAATTTAACATTGAGTTCTTGCATATCAAATTCGGGTGACACGAAAGTCGACCGTTAAAACGATGGACCTTTAAAGAGCAGTACGTTATTGGGGGATTAGACTGTTATGAGAAAACCTTGATTCCTCACAATGATACCCTTGAAAACTTGAGCCAGATTAGTTCAACAGTATTAGAAATATAAAGTGAACAGACAGACGGACGGACAGACAGACAGACATGCCGAAAATGCAATTACATAATGTAGCTTTCGCAATTGAATAAGAAGGGAGGGACTTACCATTATTAAGCAGTGGAGGGGACACATCAGGCACAACCCATGTAGGGCATTCAGTTTGGCGGTTTTTATGGCTATGAAGGTTTCCACTTGTACGAAACCCTTCTCCACACGTCCAACAAATAAACGGGCTTTCAAATAAATGTTTGTTTCGCAGATGCCGGGTTAGGTCATCGTCTTTTAGGCAATGTTCATCACAAAAAACACAAATATACACCTTTTGATTTGCGTGCAACTTTTGGTGATCAACGAGGTGTCTTTTTTGAAAAAAAATTCTGGCTGGGCACAATTCACACTTGTATTTGTCGTGTTTTGTGTGTCGTCTCCTGTTCACCGGATTAAAAGTCACACGTTTGCAGACTTTGCAGTACAAGCCACCATTTTTTGTTTTCACTAAATGCTTTGGCAATTCCTTGGGAACAACTTTGGGCATTTTCGGATCGATATGAGGGATTATATCGTCACTTGTGACTTGTATTTATGTACTGTCTAAGGAACTGAGAGAATGTGATGGATTCGCTTTCACCGGAAAACACCACAAAATTTGAAATGACAAAGCAGTCGAAAAGAACCTGATCGGGAAAGCAACTCGGGAAAGATTTTTTAAAATTATAATCAGACCTGGAACACAATTTAATTTTTTCAAAGAACTTTGGACAGGGAAGAAAGAAACCGTTTATTTTCTTGTGACTTAATGATTATTACTGTACTGTGGGTAAAGTTTTAGTAAGTGTGCGAAGAACCGGTA
>JAAXOA010001337.1:0-16397 GCA_036561885.1 Salina celebensis
CTATGTAAATACTCTTCAGAATATGTAAGTGCACGCATTATTGACCTTAATATATAATCTAACCATCGACATCATTACCGGTTTTTACTTTTCATAGCAATTGCAAATTAACCCAGTACTAGTACACAAAAAAATTCTTTATCTTTATTTTCATGCTTCCGAAAATGATGTTTATTACTCTGATTATAATCTCCTTTATACTTTAAGCACACAACTCTAAGTAAGTATAATCATCTCAGCTTCGGGTCCGTATATAAGCTCTTTGGATAAGACATTGTATGAAATGTTGCCCTATTAACTTGAATCTAGCCGAGTTAATAGTTACCGTAAAAAATATTCGTCGCTGCCATCAAAGCACCAATCCGCGCATGATACAGAATACTTTATTAGACTCATCCCCAATTTTCAAATGAATTGGTGAATGATCAACTGTTGTAGAGTATCAAAAGAAACTCGAGACGAAAATAATAACTGCCTATTGATAGAGAAATATTGCAACCTTCATTAGCTTTCTTGAATTTCACTGCCAGTTTCAAGTGAAGGACCTATACATCAACACCATGCTGACTTTATATTTTTATCCCTTTCATTCTTCATAGTTAATGAAATACAATATGAAACACTCAGATTTAAAGTTTTCTATCGATAAAATTGCCTGAACAAAAGCCATATATCATTAGCTAGAAAAGGGAATAATATTATTATAGTTTAAATCAAAAATGAAACTTAATATCAACAATTGCATTAAGATATGCACGAGCTTAACAAGATATATCGGAATCCTGTCGATATCTTATTACGTGATTTATTTGCGCATTGCTACAAACACATTTCGACAGCCTTCCACAGAGATTACATTTTTTTGAAGGCTGAACCATAACTTTAAAAAATATAAATTCAATCCTCCCTGCCGCTTCTGCCTGCCCATTAAATTCCTCTTCATTTTAAAGAATTGCTTACAAAAAAATGCTTGCTTAAGCTGTAACTTTCAGTACTGTATAACATCCCCATTATAAAAAAAAGGTTTAGATAATGCATCGTAAAAATTACTATTTTATTGCAGATTTTTTCCTCTTTCTCTCTCTCTGTAAAATTTTCATGCGTGACTAGCAAAAATAAGTTTGCAGTAATAAAGTATTGAAAGGATGGTAGATGAACTCAACCAATTTTTTTTTCAAAAAGTCGGTGGGACGTATACAACAGATTAAATTGTAGCATTTGATGTACATGAAAATATATCAAGAATTGCATTCTCAGGCAAACGAAATTTCAACGTGCATGACACTTTACACAAGTTATTTGTGATTAATCATTGGATTGGTATTTGCACAATGATTTCTCATTTCTGTTTGTTTAGAAAGCAACAAAAAAACAGCTCCTAATCTACATGAGTAATAATTTTTAATGGTATTTTCTCGAGATTTTGATGTTTTCTACTTACCCTCTTGATAAACATTTCATTACTGTTGGCTCCATCATTTCCATTCCCGACAACCTCACCACTGCCAATATTCTCAGTGACATTGGTCAACCTTGATGAATCATTCCAGAGCTTTACAAAGGATGATGTTAAGTCTTGAGTCATAACTTCCATTTTTATTGTTCACATAAAAATAGACAGACAACAAGTTGTCAGAAGACTCTCCTCCCTTTGTTCCCAATGATGAGGTAAAATTAGTTGCGCCATGTTTTCCATCTCCACTAATATTGACATTTTTAGCGGCTGCAGCTGCAGTACCCATTTTGGTACTTCGACGAGATCGTATCTGCCCTGTCGATAATGCTGATTTGTTTTGATGGGTGGATTCCAACTCTGATTTATTGCCACTTAAAAGTTCACTGTTTTTGTTCTGGACTGATGAATCATTTAAACTTGTTGTGTTTTTTGTTTCAGGAATAGTTAAGTCTTTTCCTGTTCTTGATTTTTTCTTGTCTTCATCATCTTTTCCACTAGGCGGGGAGGTTAATGGGAAGGTACCCTTTGGAGTAGGATGCGCAGGTCCACCCGTTGTTACTGGATGTACGGTAACAGTTCTTGTGCTGGATGCATCTCCGGATGGTTGTCCAGACTTGGATGGTTCACACCCTGGCTCCGTATACATAACAATTTGTGTTGGGTCTACTTTAGTTTTCCTGGTAAACATTAAACATACGTTTTTTAGACAGAGTTTATCTTATTTTTTTTGCATATTGGAATATTTTTAAGCATAGGAAGAGATAGTTTTTAATGAAATGAATGACCTTGTCAGAATAATGAACGCTTTTTGAATGAGAAGTGATGCATGTTAAAATATTGTTAAGAAATCGAAAGTGCCTGGTTAGGAAAAAGTGTGTATTGTAGCAAAGATTGCAAACACAAAGTCTTAATTAAACTCATGGTTATTCATTGTTGTTCATTAGCATCTATCAGAAAACTTGCAACATCTTTCCAGTCGGTCGTGTGCAAAAACATGATGTGCTTCACATGAGTTATCATAGTATTATTGGCGAATACAATATATATTTTTAGTGAGGTTGAACCAGTATATTTGGAAAAGTACTTATCACAACTGGTTAGAATCTGTAGTTTTGGTAACTATGTTAGCGCCCAGAGAGACTGTGCATACCTACTTATTACCTACTATTGTGGAAATCTTGTCCCATTTCAAGCGAAAGATTTTGCGAATGTTTTCCTATAATAGCCATTCAGTTACCAAAAACAGCAACAAGTTAACAAGTTTTTTCTCTTTTAAAATCAGTAAATTATATGCACTCATAAACCTGACAGGACCTGACTGCACTTTTCCATTCACTTTTGCAATTTCAACACGTATTTTGCAAATCGCTCTGCTCTTCTTCACTGTAATATTATTCATTGACATTTTTGACACATCAGCCATAAAATTAGCATAAAACTTTGCTTTCATCGAACAATATTTTGCATTTTTGGACGAAATAATTTGAAATTAAATTTTGATTAACTGTTCCTTTGTTTGGCAAGGGAATGATGAGCAATTATCATTTATTCCTTTGAAAACGTTAACATAACAACCTATAAAGCTATTAGGAGTATGGCTTGAAGGGACGGCTATAAAAATGGTTACATAACCAGCGGCAATCTCACTCAACACAAAATATTATGCAATGAAATGACATTGACTACGTGCTTTTCACACTTCAATCGATGTTCGTTTTAATGAAAGGCATGTGCATATCAATGATTTTAAAATGCAAAACTTTGAAATAAGTTTTTATTTTGCGGTTAACAAAGTATTGAGTTTATTAATGACAGTCCTGATTAAAACTGATCTCACCCTGAGTTGTACTGTCATAAAAAATTTCTTACGAAATGGGCAATATCCTTCATCAGAATAATTGGAAGCGAGGCACCTGTGATTTGAATATCTCAAGTTGCAAAAAATCATAAAATGAACTATTTATGATAAGAGTGCACCAACATCTGTCAGTACCGTTGACTTGTGTTTAATTACTGTTATAAATTCTCACACTGCAAACCTATCGTATTAGTGCAACCTTGTGTGGACGTGTTGCTTCGTTCAATTATCGTTTTCATTGTCTAGCTTGTGACATAATTTGTGTTTAAATTAGAGCCTAATGAGTGCCTGCCAGGAGGCTTAACTTTTGTTACAATTGACAGTGTGGCTACTATAAAAAATGTTGCAAAAGTGCTCACATCAATAATTTTTTAATTAACGGTTCAAAATCAAAAACTTGAAAAGGTAGCAGTGACACGAGCCAAGTGCAAACAAACATGATCACGCGTGTGAGTTGCTACAAAATCATTAAGGGCCAGCCCAGGTTCTAATGTTTTCAAAGATCCAAATCGCGTCATCCTTACTCAAACATTTTAATGCAAATTATCATATGTATGTATCAGAAGGACTTGATTTTAATTCAAGTCGTCAACAGTCAAGGTTGTTTTGATTAGCAAATATCAGTGCAAACCGTAATTTCATTAACTGCAATTGGAATGGATTTGACTGTGAGTTAAAAATGCGTTTTCGTAATTCTACTTTTGACTAAGTATTTTGAAAATCTGCATAGAGCACCCTTTACAACTTTGAGAAAATGTTTTTTTGTGTGAAAAGCCTTCTTTTGAGCGTTTTTGGTCAATGTCATTAATTATAGTACTTTCCCATTCGAAATCTACATCAAACAGGTCATCACGAAGATCTTTTTGGTAAATGAATGGTTCTCAACAACGCCCCTTTTTGCATCAATGTAAAAACTTTGTTAAAAACTGGCTACTTGATGTAAAACTGTTATTGTTGTTTTTCGTATGCAAATATGTTTAAAGAAATAGTATTGTACAAAAAGTCCTTACTTTTCAGTCTCGTAAACCGTGACGAGCATTCTTTTGAAGTCAGACTGATGAGAGCAAAACAGTGGTTGGTCCACATCCAAGACAATTTGTACCAAAACAGGAACATGTATTTTGCCAATGCCAAATGCTTCTCCACTTCCAAATGGTGTTTTTGAGTGACTACCATCTTTATCTACAGCTTCCTTGTCTATTTCACCCGACGACGAAATTACTTCATTGTCCTCTTCACTTTTGTTTGTGTTTGATTTCCCATCATCTCCTGATTGTTTTGTAGTGGCCCATGATGTCGTAGGAGCCGGTGTAGTACTAGTTCTTACAGTTGTCGTCCTGTCAAGCTGCTGCTTCCGCTGTTCCTCTTCGCTAATTTCATTTTCAGAGCTGCCAGGTGCAGTTTTGTTTGTTGGAGGTCTTCCGGTCGTAGGGAATGTTGTAGCTGGTGTCGTTTTAAGCACATCCTCATGCTTATCCCTCGGTCCATTATTAACTGGCGTATAAACGTCTACATCAATACTCGGGGTAACCCGGGATCCTTCATGCTCTACTGTTACAGGAATTTGTGACGATGAAGACTTTGTCCGATTTTCTGCGTCCTCAAACGAAGGTGTCGGACTTGGACTGAAGTGTCCATCATCAGAAACTGTTGTACGTGTTCCCTCGTCAGTAATTGTAGTCGTTCCATTTTGCATTTCCGGGCTATGGCTTTCTTCTGGTAAACGATCCCGTTGATTAACATCATGAGGGTGATCTTCATCGTGATGATGGTCGTCGTCATGGTCATCGTGATGCATCATATCAGGGTAGTAGGAATGCATATTGTCATGATCCGGGAATGAGTATGAGTACATAGATGACGTGGTGTACTCATATGAGCTAGAGGTGAAGCCAGGGTGCTCAACCTGAGTGAAGTAAACACTTTTAATATTCTTCGAGGAAACAACCGGCGTTGGCTGAATGTGCGGTGGAACGACCGGCGTGTTTTCCGCCTTGTCGGCATGCTCACTCCCTTGTTTACTTGGATGACTATGGTCATTCACTTTGTGAGAATCATCATCATGAGATGACTGTATATTTTCATGCTGGTCAGTTCCATGTTGAATCGTGCTGAGGTGCTCATTTCCCACAGAGTGACTCACGATATTGGGCTGTTGACCAATCTCAAAATTTGATGGGGTCGAGCTCACAACCAAAATTAATAGGAAGAGCAGGTGTGGGTTGAAGATTTGGATGCACTTCCTTTCCAACGGAATCTCCTTTCTCATTGCCTGCATCACCGTTATCATTATTGTGGTAACTGACACTCTTCGATGGTAAAGAAATCTCTGTTGTTGATGGGAAAATGGTCGGTGTTGAGTGTACCACAGTGTGAGTAACAGTAACCGTAACTGGGCTGACACTCACGCTATCTAATGGCGAATCCGATTTGATATGCAAATTACCACTGCCTACTCCAGACTCAATGCTTCTTGAGCTTTTCTCTGAATAGTAGTCGCGGTAGCGGTTGTCACCACCGATGTTCGTATTTTTCCCGGTATTTTCTACCGGTGCGTTATCAACACTTTCTACATGCGGTGCTGAACGAACTCCCATCGGAATCGGATACGGTGTCGGGTTTTCTAATGTGTAAAAGTCTGTTGTTGCTTGCAAATCGTCATCATCATCATCATGGTCGTTCTCATGTCCATAAGAGTTATGCGTAATACCAAACTCTTCCTTGAAAACTCGTCTTGATGTAAACTGAGGATGGCCACGAGTAGCAGTCGGTCTTATTTCATGTTGCGCATGTCTAATATCCGTTGCCCCCGAGGCAGCTTCTGCCATCAACTTATGGTTTTGACTACTTACTCCAGCAGTTTCCACAGATGGGCTTGCAGACACAGAAGATTGTATGAATGTGGGGGTGGGAGAAACGAGCTCTTCTGTCGGCCGAGGTGTTGGTGTTGATACCCGTCGTGAAGTTAGTTTCACTTTCCTTTTATATGGCGGAGTTGGCAGAGCATTGCTACCAACAGGTTTGTTGCTCTCATCTTCTCCAGGAACAGTAGCTGTTTCATCAGCCCCAACGACTGGTCCACCACTCGAATTCTCAGACAAGTTGTTAACGTACACAGAATCATCACGATCACGTATAATGATGGGCTTTGGCCGCTTCACTTTCCCATGGTTTGAAGAGGCTGAGGTAGTTCCAAAACCAAGAATGGCTCGACTAGACGAATAGTGATGCTGACGAGTTGCTACTATCATTACCGGAAACAGAGGCTGGTGAACTTTCATGGTTTACAGCAGTAGAAGCTTTGGTAGCTTCCTCATCATCCTGACTAGCGCTCACAAGACTGTTCGTCTCTGTAGTTGAAGCCACCCCGCGACTGGACGATGGGAATGTATGCAGGATCCAGTCCACTTGCAATTGGCGTTGCTATAGTAGTAGATTCGCTAATCTCCCCGTCAGTCCCATTAGACTGGACTGCACTGAGAATAGTGTTGCCGTATATGGTCGACAGAGACGATCCCCCAGTTGTATTTGTTCTTCCAAATGGAAGTTTCTTACGTTTGATTATCCTATTATGAAGATTGTTATTATGATTGCTATTACTATTATAATTAGTTATCACAGAAGAGGTGGGACGAGCGCGGGGTAGCTGTGTTGAGCCCTGGGTTTGCTGTTGAGGATGAATACTGAGCTGCTCAAGATTTGCATTGCTTCTTGATTGATATGAGCTACCATTCAAATCAAAATTACTGCTTATACTACTACCACTACTATTATTATCTGTGACACTGTCACTGTTAACATTTTCAGTGTCATTTTTACTACTACCACTTCCTCGTACTGTCATCCGCTCTCTGACTGAAATAGCACTACTATCACTGGTTGCCTTATCTGCTTGATTACTGACAGTGTCACTATTATTAACATAATTACTATTATTAGCCAATGGTATCTCCGTAGGTTGATGTTGTCGTGATAGAGTTCAAATCGCTTTTGGAGCTCAGCCCACGTATGCCTATGCGATTGTTTCCTGTGCGCACGCCAACTCCAGCGTTTCGATTCAACTTATTCGCTAATTGCGATGAAAACGAAAAAGCTTGAGGATTTGTGGTAGGTGCTGGACGGAGCAAAGACGCATACGTGGTTGCCCCAATAGACTCGTCTGTGTCTAATTCGGCATCCTCAGGGGGGAAGATTGTGTCACCGCTAACCTCACCGCCAACAATACCACTGTCACCTTCAATTGATACTTTTGTCAGCGTCGGTTTCATCTCTTAATGAGAAGTAAGTATCGCTATTATCTTCATCATTGCTACTGCTCCCTAAAGAGTTATTTGTGGAGGCAGAAACCCCATCATCTTCGTCTTGATTGTCTGAAGCTGCCTTGCTTGACAAGGCTTCATTTTCCTCTGTTGTTTCAGTCGATGCTTGTGATTGTTCCATCATCTTTAGTCGAGGTAATTGTGGCATTTACCCCGATCCCGTTTTTCTCTTGTTTCTGATGCTCAGCGTTGTCTGTTGACGCTAAAGCGTTTGTTATGAATTTGTGCGAATCATCATTTTGACTTGACGGCTCACCTACAACAATGCTACTATGGCGTTTGGTTAATGGTGATGATGATGAGCTAACAGATTGTGACGGAGATAGATTGCTCTGTGGGGTAGTTAGCTCATCTACTTGGTTTGGCAGTGGAGGGCTCAGCGTCGTTTCAGCGTGCTCAGATTGCAAAAATGATGCAATCGTTGTCTCAGGCAGCTCGGCAATAGCTCCATTACCATTTATTGCATAGTTTACACCTGGTGTCGCTGGTGTGGTTGTTGTTGTCGTCCCATTTAGTTTCAAACCTGTGGTTACTGAAATGGGTGCCAAAAGTGGACCAAGTAGAAGCGCCGTGACAACGGAATGAATAGACACGATGGCCATCCAAGGTAGCATTGCTGCAAAAAAGGAAAAAAATGCATAAAGAAAACATGAAAAATATCCTTTGCTTAAAGAGCATCAACATCATCATCGTCCTGATTATGTTCATCAATGTTTTAAAACTTCATAATTAATTAATATAGAAAGCAGAGGAAACAGTGAGGATACCTTTTCAAGCTTTGCTTGGCCGGCTCTCTGTAGCGGTTTAGATAATAATTCAAGATGCGCTTATTTTATGCGTTATAGCCCCATATTTTTTTATTACTTTTTGCTAAAAAATCTTTTTCATTAGACGGATACCTTAGGATAGGATTAGAATGTTTTAAGTGAAGAAGACAACAAAGAATTTTTTTGCGAAGAATAAAAAATACCGCTATTCGCGAGTATGATGTAGGAGTTTCATGATAGTGACAGCTCTTCGGTCTGAAAATGAAATACTTCATCTGTTTCCTGAAAAGGAGGTTGTGTATTTACGTGATCTCTTGACATCCCACAGAAATCAAACGAGGATGTTAATTAGTAGAGGGAGAAATACTTTCATGATTGCTATTGGTACTGGTTTAAACAAGGGAAATAAGATTCCCTGTTGAAAATATGTTTTCTTAGTAGAAAACTGGCCAAGATCTTTTGAGTGATTTGTGGGTTAACAGCGATTTCCTTTAAAGTGAGGCATTACTTGTAGTCCATTATTTATTTGAAAACATGGCATGATGGTTTTTATAAAGGAACACGATGCTTCTTCATAATTCCTTTAGAAGAATTGAAATACCATCAGATTTCGAAGAAGCGTGATATACATTTTTCGTGCGGTTCAGTTAGCGAGTTTGCAGGCAATAGAGAACAATTTAGTCCTGTCGTGACTAGGGCAAAAATTTCAGCATTTAAAATCATAAACGCTATGGTAACATTCAGCAGGTTTAAGAAATTTTTGTTTAACACTGGATGTTGTCTTGTTGGAATGACTACTTCGTTTCTCTATATATTTCTTACTGTAGATTCAAACATCTACCCACGAACGCCTTCATGGTGATTATCTCAACAAGCGATGGCTTTTAAAACAGTGAAAAGAAAACGGCAAATTAGTTACACCTATTGACTCGTCATAAATTAGTTTTCGAAATTGCTCTACACTAGACAGTAGTCAAACAGACTCTTAGTACCACGTGTAACTAACCGTTTTCACTATCTTCAAAGTAGGCAACGATTAATCATTTGATTGTCATGCCACACTCAGATCCTCCGTTTCGGCTTCACTTCACTTTCCCCAGCTTTAATTTCACCAGTGACACATTGGCTCAATGCATGAAAAGAAATTTTTCCCAAATACATAATCTACATATTTGTTAAAAGAATATTTGTTACAAACAATGGACCAGCTCTAAGCTTGGTTTCAATTTTCAATGCAGGGATAACGTTTTCTAAAATTTACATTTCAATTTGAGCCTGTCAAGTGAAGTTTGTAGGTCACGCTCCATTACATTTAGCATTCGCGACTGTACGGCTTAGGTGATAGGATGAGCCCTATGAAACCTTTATGCTGAAACGAGAGTGCATCTGGGTGATTGACAGAGTACTTTAGATAATATGTATAGTGTTCATTCTGACATAATGAACCTCTGCAATACATCAACCAAATTACTCATTTAACTCTCAGTTTTAGATTTTGTTAGTGGGTCACAGCTCATTTTATTGACACATCAAACATTGACTTCTGCTTAGTTTCGAAAAGTTTCGGTGTCACCAAGAGGTAACTAGTTCACAACACTGATAATGATTCCTATTCCTAACCACATGTAAAACACTAAAACAGTAACAGTTTTAATATTTCTCCTCCATCATAGAAACTAACGAAATGCACTAATTTCCCAATCTCAGTAAAGTGCGTACGCTCTATGAATATTACATTTGAAATAACGATAATTTTTTCAGTTTAAATAAAAGCTAGCTATGATATGCGTTTTGTCATGAAATGCCAAATTACACATGATGTAACATAGATGTATACATAAAACCTAAATGTTGTATGTCAAAAAAAAGCATTAACATTTCAAACCATGTGTGTCCCAAACCCTTTTCCTTCCTTTTCAGAGTGCATTGTGTTCTCATTCATCATTAATTGCCTCAGTTGCAACATCAAGTTTGTCTTTCTCAAACTCGAAATTCCAACCAATTTATTACGCACCCCATTTGTTAGGTTAACTAACAGAGGATATTTTTTTGGCATAACTTTACAAAAGCAATCACCAAATTCACTTTCATTTTTTTGTCACTCAAATCCTCACGCACACAACGAATTTTCAATTGCCTTGTTGTATTAAATTTCATGAGAAAACCTATTTGTAATTTTTACGTATCTTATTGACTTGAAGTGTTTTAAAAGCATAATTTTCACATCTAGAGGCTAGCGACAGCCTATTTTTCGTTGATCTTCTACTTGGACATTGAGGACGATGATGATGAAGCCCATTAGTTATAAGAAATCATAATGATCATGAATGAATAGCTTACGTGAAACCAGCGGCTTTCTCATTTTGATTGAGATTCTTATCAGGTGACGACTGCCTATTCAAAATAGTCTCCGCGAAATTATACCTGTTGGCTATGTCACTTAGCCGAAACACGAAGGGCTCCTATGGGTATTCGGCATTCTTCAAACGATATTCATGGCAACGAAAATCCTTTTGTTATCTACCATAGTAAGTTGCTGTATCAAGCTCTTTTAAAGCTGCGACCATGATTAAATCCCATTTCAAACTGCCACATGGATTGTGCGTCACCAAACAAATTACAAACACAATACTTAAACTATCAACGGCTCACTAAATTACTGACTGTCCACTATATTTGCATCACTCACAATCACTAAAGTAGTACTATATCTACAAAACAATATAAATCGGGCACACGATTTTCAATTTCACAAACAATACAAGCTTTTGTCGATCCTTCAGCTAATTGAAAACCGTAATGGAAAATAACATCTAGTAACAAAGCATTTTACGCATGCTTGCCTTGTTTATATAAAAAAAAAAATCTGTTTATATTTACACATTAATTTTTTTGCGCAACTAGCAATAGCACATAGCCTTTATAGTTTGTAAGGTTATGGCTATTTAAACAGACAAAACATTTTTTTGTTTGATATTTTTTTTATTCACCCATTCTCTTCAGATTGTTTCGGCTGTGGTGTAACTGTAACTAACATTTTATTACTTGTTATTGAATGCATCGTTGTTTGATCACAAAGACTATTATTCAAGTAAATTCCATTTTTGCTTGATTTATTTTCGGGACTGCACCATTCAAATCAAATGGGTCGCCAGCAACACAAATCCATTCCAAAATTGGCATTAACTGCATAAAGCTCACGTAACACGGAAAATTGGAACAGTTGCGTAACAAACGTTGAGTCGTCTTCAGCCGCTTCCACCTCCACCTTAATCAAAGTTTTGTTCTTAATAATCAAACAATAAGACCCATTCACTTAGGCAGATGTGATACGGAGTAATTTATCACTGGTTAAATTGCTACACACACAAAAGAACTGTCAAACTTATTGCTTTTTTAAGAGTCATTTCATNAGATGTGATACGGAGTAATTTATCACTGGTTAAATTGCTACACACACAAAAGAACTGTCAAACTTATTGCTTTTTTAAGAGTCATTTCATAGCACAGATTCCTCGAAACAATGCAAAAAAGACGAAATATCTTCCGTGTTCTCCAAGATAAAATGTGTAATCAACCAAACACAGCAAATGCACTCTCATGCAGGTAACTACTTTAACTTATTATCGTTGTCAGAAGCTCCATTCAATTTTTCTTCATTTGATAATGCACAAGTACTTCTCTCAGAGATGATAGTGTTTATGGTAATGACAGCAAACTGAACAATGATAGCTTCTCCACTGATGAGCGAGGGTTTACGATTTGCACAGACTGCATCTCATGATGGAAAACTGTAATGATGATGACAGCGTGCTGGTGTCGTCTGTCGCATTTTCATTGCTTCTGTGTGATCTAAAAGAAAAAAAATATGTGGTAAAATTATTTATTCACAAATGAATGGTAATAAATTTGTCATACTTATGAATATTGAATAGGTACTTTTGTTCCAAGTCGGACTGCTAGCTAACTAACAAGTTGTACTAGGACTGTTTTTTTTCGCTATAAAATAACAACTTTACAATCCACCTATTGAAATTTTTTACGATGCACACCAGGTTCAAAAGTATTTTTTTTACTTTGTACAGATTTTGTTTCTGGTTTTGAAAAAATAAAGTTTTTTATCTGCATAATTTGGATTTTTTTGTTAACAATGATGGGCTATCCAAATGGAATAATGTTTGAATAGAACGTAATGATTTTCTTTGTTGTGTAACTTTCATAAAGCTGACATTGTAGAAAAAAGATTCTCATCTAGCGAGCCTACTCATCATTTGTAAATTTATTTCGTTGAGTGGGTATTAATGATCCATACCAAAACTGCTCAAATAGGCCCTTAAGAAAAAAAAATCTTTCCCGTTTTTCAGATACAAAAAAATAATTCACGATACTTTGCGGTTTTTTGGTTAGATATCATTACTAGAATTGTAAGTTCAATACTTCACGGTTTACGATTACACCTCTATGTGTACAGTAAAGAATGACGAGTTTGCGACTACGTGTTTGTAATAATTTTCACATTTTAGTTTTCTAGTATGCATCAGTCAAAACAATTTCTGGGTATTTTTCTGTGTTAAAGTCAAACCAATAAGCTTATTACGGTACAATGTTGTTTAGGTGTTCACCGCAATCAACCAATACCAATAAAAGACTTTTTTAAAGTTTAGCCACGTGTTGAAAATGCAATAAAAAGTACAAATTCGCTAAACTCTCTCCGAATCAAAAATGGTTTTGTTACTGTGAATGATTGCTAATCACTGTAGATCCATTTCAGAACCAATTTAGGTAGCACCGTTCGTCAGACGAAACACCAAGTGAAATGCTTTCATCAAAAAAACAACTAGTCAAAGCTCCGTTCTATTTCTATGCTAGAAAACACATCTTCATACAAACAGTTAATCATGTTCAACCTAAACTAAAACCATAACAGAATCAACCTATTAAAAACAATGAGTCTCTGATCTGGCTGTTGAGTAGCCTTCTTCAATTACCAGAAATCCACCCGTTTTCCTCGCAAACTAAGCATTATCCACCGTTCTTCGATAGGAATAGTCAACCATCCTCTAAAATTCCTATATTTATCTGCTATGCCCAGCACAGCATTTTGCTATTGTCCGCATAAAAATTTTCAGCCATGTACAGGACATTTCAAACAGTTTCGAAGGGTAAAGTAGTACATGAAATTGCAAATCATCATTTGAAACGGGCAAGCTGCATTATACCCTATGTTAAAACTGAACCTGAACAATTGTAAAGCAATGCTTCATAGTTGATTGGACCTGAGAACCAGAGTAACTGCACAGTTTCAAAAAATTGATTTGGTCCATTGTGTAGAATCATGAAAGGTTTTTTTCGTGATGATATGGTAAGCTAAATCATAGTTACGTTTTTATACTTTGAGGATGTACGTTTTTTTATACGAAAGCACGTTTTTGACAGGCAAAACAAACCAGTTAGCGCTTTGACAAAAATGGGACTACACGCAAACAAGATAGAATTGATATGACTTTTGGTAAATGAGAAGGGATGGGGTTAGATTAAATACCACATGAGTAACAGGGAAAGGGCAAATACCTATCCATAAAAAAATGGTGAGCGAGTTTTAGTCAAGCAGTGTGCTGTAATTTATGTTGTTTTATTATCATTTTCGGCTTATACATTGTTACACATACAATTTGCAAGGATTTCGTTGGTGAGTAAACGAAACGCGTAATATGATTCTGCAGTTAAACTTGTTGCATTTACCCTTTCAGCAGAAAAAAACAGCTCCCATGATATCATTTTACAAGAATAAACAGACAACTGCCAGTTTCAAGAGATGTAGTACAATAGGCGTAGCAGAAATTCGACAAAAACTGCATCAGCCCTCATCGTTTTACTGCTTCCCCTTTGTGTTTTTTAACAGCGAGCTGAGGAAAATCCACACAAAAAAGCATGCAGGAAAGGTGGATAAATGCGCATGCAGAATTTTATCTCTCGTAAACAGTTATTGCAGCTGCTGGGTTCAGCATTACGAATATTTTTAAAATGCACATGATAAAGAATTTTAGCCATTTGAAGCGTTTACTCCCTCTCTTCAGTCAGATTTCATGATCCCTTCTTCCATACCTATGCAGTGTTGATTGTTGTGAGTAAGCAGGAGCATTTTATACGGATCTACCTGTGAATTGCGAGCAAGCTGAAGATGACTTTGAGGATTGAACATTCACTGTTCGTTGCCCACGTCACAATTGGACGAATTTCCTAACATGCAGACCTAGAATGTTTGTTGGTGAGTAGATAGCCTCCTGTAGGGAAATGCGTTGTATTACAGCTACAACGCGTTCATTTGGTGCTTTATCAATTAAATCTCACACACGTAAAAATATATGTATACACAACAAACATGTATGGATGAAATTCAATTATATTTTACGCTATGCGCAAAGAAAAACAACATTTCAGATGTTTTGCTGTTACCGTGCTTGCGAGTAACTATTTCTTGAAGGTACCATTAACACTTCTTAATGATATTTCACATTCTCTGGTGGAAAGCTACATTAACAAGTGTGGTTTTTGTATTTTTATTAGTGAATATTCAATGTAGCAATAACAATATCTATTACATGTTTATGTTGATAACATTACGTTGGACATGAAATGTAAATTATGCTCAGGCTACAGAGGAGTGCGCTTACTGCAGTGTGAGGTAGAAACTGGAAAGAACATCTTTGCAAAATGTTATTTTAATATATTACATCACCTTAATTTTCTTTTGATGCTACTCCTTCAGAATTAAAATTTGTATTGTTACCAAACACACTAATAGTTTTCCCATAAGTCCGTTTAGACATGATTAACGGTTTTCGCGACTTAATCGCCATGCAACTATACGCATTGTTATGTTGTAGTTGTACATATAGGTATGTGTATCCATGGTTATGTTCTTAACGATGACAACATGATAACGTGAAATCGATGTCTTTCTGTTTAGTTCTACTTATCTGGCTGTGGCTATTAGTAAAATCTAATCCACTGAAATTTCAAATAGCCGAAAGAAAAATTCAAAATGAATCAACACCAAAAATGTAGCGACAGAGGTGATGATATGTCAGGATTGGATGATTTCTTAAATTAAGAAAACAGCTTTGTATGCGACCAGTCAAGAGTCGACAACATGTTACTAAAATGCTAAAGGTTTTACTTCGCAAACTACAAAAGAAAAAAATCCTTTTTAACGGTATGCCACACCATGGCACGATTTGGGCATCATCATCCTTTTCAAATAAACTTTAATGAACTTTAAGTGCCTTTAATGTCTGTTGCAGAAAAAGTCAGCGTCTAAAGATTTATGATCTTTTTGGACAAAGAGACTCAAAGATATGTTGAGGTGGGCTGCTGAAGCCTCGATGATGCGTTTTTAAACCTTCAGGGAATCTTTTTTTTTTATTGCAATTTGAAAGTATACGGTTTTGAAACAAAGGCACGGGTGAATGGTAGTCTTACGTTGCTATTGGTTAAATTGGTTTGTTTTAATGTTTTCTTCAAGAAACGAGACGCCATGCCCAAAAAAGGTTCAATATAAGAAAATGAGACCTCAATGCTGCACTGCACAAAAGCAGCTCAGAAATCATTGGCTGGTTGATTGGTTGCACTTGTCAATTGAGCAATGCACACAATAATCTTTGGTTGGAATGCACAAATCAATACAAAATAGAATGACGTTCTTTGAGGAAGACGGTTTTCTTAAGAATTTATTGCGAATTGCACAAAAATTGCATGCATAACGTATAAAATCATGTCCCAAATACGTTATTCCAAACATTGAGAGGACATGGAGCAATAGTCACGTAAATACGTATTTGCCAAACACATGAAATTCGATTTCCGGGAGTATTGATGGGATTTTATGTTTGAAATTATGCATGAAGTACTAAAATCGTCCTTTGTAATAATCGGTACAAACCACGAATAAAAATGCTAATATCATGTATCAACCAAAGCGTGTCATTTGAATTTAC
>JAAXOA010001338.1:0-16391 GCA_036561885.1 Salina celebensis
AAAAATTCTTGTTTAATTTCAGTATTGTATCAATCCATTTTACGTCCAAAACACGCCGATAATCAGCCCCGCATTTGAGAAGAAGGCAGCTTTCTACGGGAGAAAGTTTCTCGTTGGATGATTCAAGCTTTGAGCGTAGTTTTTCCCGTTTTCTCGTAGCCTTTTTCATTTTTCTAACAATAGCCCATTTCTAGCGTCTCGAGCATTTCTCGACTCTTGTTTTATATCGCGCTGTTGCTCATCTTTCGTTTTTTGTTACAATAAAAAGTAATAGGAAAATGCGCTCTTTCTTTTCCCGTTATTTTTTATTTATTTTTTCTAACAAAACATTTATCTGATTTCTTATCTGAAAAAAATTAATATGTACAGTTGGACAAGATTTTTGATGTTTTAAAGACATTCTTTTTTTATTATTCTTGGCTCTGTCCATACAGTCATTTATATGCGAAGCACCACCAAACTTTCTTGCAAATACCTCAAATAAAACCTTGTTCGTTTGTCGTAAGTCGTTGGATCAAAATGATGTCTTGCTTGTCGAGATATTTTTGCAAGAAAGAAAATAAATAGCTTTATACAAGATTGACACAATCGTTCAAGCGCTTATCATGCAAAGTCTAGATTACACCCAGACAATTATCACGTTAAAATGCTTCACACAAGAAAATACAAACATTAACGGAAAACACCCTTTTTACAAGTGATCTGGCGGATCTGGCTAGTGTGTGTAAATGTTGTTTACTGAATGGGTATGTGTAGTTGTGCATGAAAGAGAGAGAGAGAAAAAAAAAATGTGTAAATTTAGATGCTGTTCGAAAGTCGCGTTCGAAAAGCATTTTTTCCCCAGGAAAAAAAGCATAATAATCAATGTTTTTTGCAAATACTACTTGATTCCATTCTTTTTTTTGAAAAAGAAACTTGTAATAACGTATTAATAAGAGTTTTATTATGAAATAAAAGATTTTCTGGCGAATTTCTCGAAAAAAATTATATATTTTTTTATAAGAGTTTTAATTAGAGTTTTTTGTTGTTTTAAATTTGGTTGCTGTTTAAAAATTAAACTCGGGATCGCCTGCTGATTGATGCAACTGGTTGGATAGCTCGTGGGGTATGGCCATAAGTTTCACGGGAGACGGGCTGGTAACGGTAGCCTGCAGCACGGATTCGGCTGGCTGGATCGTCAGTGAATGGGGTGGGAAGAGAATCCTCATAAATGGAAGGAAACAGGTCAGGAATCTCTGAGAATGGTCGGGGACGACGCCTGGACACTGCACCTTCCTCAGCTCGCATGTCTTCAGTGCCTATAGTAAAAAAACAAAAAAAAAATGGATCGTTAAACATCAAAACGCTTCAATTTCCGGGCTAATACTTTATCATCATGAAAATCAAGCAACAGCATATTTTAGCTTTTGTAGTGGCATAAAAGAAAAGATTTCCCATTCGCTGTTGCAGCTCAAGCAAGATATTTATGAGTTTTGGCAAATGTTCAAAAAAGCTCTGAAAATGTTTGAAAAAAATCGGTAAGAGATCTATACTCGGATGGTTTGCTAAAAGGCCTAAATATCCAGGTTATGGGAAAAAAACACCAGGAGAAAGAAAATGCCCGGGTTCTAAAACAGCTTTCTAAATGGAGTACTTTTTCTTATGCCCATTTATAGCTTTTTAACGTTTTTGCTTCTAAACTAACTGCGACTTTCATTAAAATTGAAACATAATTTGTGATGTTAAGTTTGTTTGATAAATCTAGTGAATATTTTCCTCAATTTTTTATGATTGATAAGTTGGGCGTACCTTTAAGAGCTCGCACATAGGAAGTCCAGAACTTCGCCTTGCGCTGAACTGGCTCATGCATGCTGATCATGTCGAAATGCTGACGGAAGCTTAGCGCTGGTCATTTTGACTGGATTTGTTTTGTAGGTTTACCTACCAGTAAACTGTAAAGAAAAATAAAACTTACAAATTTGATCACAACTTTCACTTCAAAATTGTTCACTGTTGTTTCCACACAGTTTCACAACAGTTCTACATTTCTAGCGTAGTTTACACACAAACCTGATAAAAAGTCTAACTGGAAGAGGTAAAGTTGGCGTCTCGTTAGTTGTTTTGTGGGTGGGTAAACTCCGATCCGGTTCGTTCGCCCGTCTAACAGCAACTGACTGCCACACTAACCAAATTTCCTCAAGTCTTTTTTTGCAATGGAAAGATTAAATGTAAAACTGTAGCGAGATTTTAAGTCTTGTCGAGAGATCGGAATGAATATTCTGCTTCCAAAATGGCCTGTTGTATGAGCTATTTATTAGAAAAAAATACTCTTTTCTACAGCGCATCTATTCCCGACCTATTAGACCAAACGTTCCAAGAAACATAACAACATATCTTGTACAGCTTTTCGCTATCCTGTCTACATCAATTTTGAAAATCTCACTCTGTTTCCGAACTATTACTATAATGTATGCTTCTATAATGAGAGAAATTCTTACTAATTACTTCCATCCGTATTGAAAATGTGTTGTTCAACATTGTGTGTGTGTCACTATCACTATATTATTTTCAGTGTTCCCGGAAAGGTGCCAAACAAGCCAAAACAGTCTATTTTTAGGTGGATCTTCTTTTTCCCACCGCGTATTCAGTACGAGGTCACCTCAACCGTCCCTCCTTGTCTTACATCATTCATGACGATGATATGTGTGTGAGTTTTTTGTTACGTCTACTTTTAAAAAATATAGAATATAATCCATGTCGCATCAGTATACAATAGATTTTTTTTACAGTTTACATTTAAAATCGTTTGAAAAAAGATGTTTTTTCATCAAGGTAAAATTGTGTCGAGAGAGAAAACAGAAAACAAGTTTTCGGTTTCATTTTAGGTACGGTTTCATTCTCACAACAAAGACAGGGTGCATGCAGCATGAATAAATTTGTCCTTAGACTATATTCCAACCGTAAATTTGATTCTTAATTCGCTAATTAATCCAATCTGTACTAAATGCGTAGTTGTTTTTTTACGTTTGTAAATTGAAAAACAAGAATATAGCTTCATTCAAAGATTTGTTTGTCATGATCTCACAAGCTGTGTCAATAATATGACAGGTCTCTACGTTTCCAATTTTTCAATTGGAAACAGATGGAACTGAAAATGCTGGCAACAACAACTATAAATTGTTAGGTATTTAGCTACTATAGTATACTATGAAGCCTACGTCAGTTTATTTTTGCATTTTAAAGTGTCGCACTTTGCCCCGCTATATTTTAATAGTGAAAAGGGTCAGTAAACCAAGTAACGGTATTACTGGTTTGCCGCACCACCAACGCACTAACAATATTTTAATTGTGTAGGAGGAAAAAGAAAGTGACAAACTATAAACAACTATGCAGTTTTCTTGTCCCTATAAAAACATATCAATAGACCCCAAATAAATATAGGTTTCGCGTGTAGTTTTATATAAAAATTACTTTGACCTGTCATCCTCATAAATTAGTTTTATCCTACGTTCCAAAAAAAAACCCTATATAAATTCTACTATCGCCCATATCGTCATCTTTTCATTCTGGCCATGGCCCGAACTTGGCCTGAATCCCATTACACACACACTCAATTACATATTTCCATATGAAAAACATTTTTATACGAAAACCAATTCAAAAAATAAAAAAATATCATGCGCTATTAGAGTCAACTTGTTTTCTATTCCACGTCTAATGCACTATTTACCCTCTAGTAACACAACCCACACAATTAAAACTTTGACCATGCACAACATGATTTGCAGATGATTTCATTAAACTCATTCATTAAAATCTTTACATTATATTTGTACATTTTTCTTGTAAAAACAACTCCGGTCCGCCTACATATCGCATATCGTATGCAAAAAGACTCTTGAAACCCCTAATTCTTAAGACGTATGACGTTAATTCCTAAGAAAAACAAAAGCCGCTTGCGTCTTTCTCTTCTTATCCTTTAAAATCTTTGAATATTTTTGCTAAACTCTTTTTAGCAACATCTGCAAGTGCACACGTTGAACAATACAGTCATAAACTCTGATTGATTATTTTCCTTTCAAAAGGAAAGATGAAGCTGAATAATGGACCATGTGGAACATCAGTCAGTCGGTGGCAGGCGCGTGGAAACACGTCCAATTTCAGTTTTTTTTTCATGGCCAAACGGTTGATTTTCCTTTCAAAAGGAAAGATGAAGCTGAATAATGGACCATGTGGAACATCAGTCAGTCGGTGGCAGGCGCGTGGAAACACGTCCAATTTCAGTTTTTTTCATGGCCAAACGGTTGGCGCATGGAAGGATCAGGTCAATAACCACCAGATCATTTTTTACAACGTTTTTTTCTTTCCTGTTGCAATTTTCACACTACCAAAGATTACCAAATCTGATCATCGGATAGAGTGACAAGCGCAACTGCTGAAAATAACAAAAAAAAATCTTGCAAACATGGCTGAACCTTGTTTGAAAGTATAATTGGGAAGAAGCTCAGTTAAAGAGTAGACTTTATAGAACTGCTGATGTATGCAATGAGTTTTTGCAATCGTCTATTTCTGTAGATAAAAATGTACTGCGCCAATACAAAATATTGCCAAAAAGAAACGGTTTCAGATGATCACAAGGGAAAAGTATGTGCCATATTACAAGTAGCTTGAGTGTTCAGAGGAATTATTAGTTGAACTGTTTTGAAATTTATGGGGCTTGTTTTCCTCCCAAGTGCGTATCATGTTCATGATCATTTTTTAAGGATTTTGCAAAGAATAAGACTTTGAAGAAATGAAGTTCATATAGAAAAATATCAGGGTTTTTTCCTATGCATTAAAAATCATGTGTAAAACGCATATATTTTAGCAGTCAATTAAGCAAATCGGAACAAAACTGTCATCTGTTAAGGGATAGCTTCAAGGTTAATGTCAATGGAAGAAAATATTTAACTTTGTGTTAAACATAACAAGGCTGATTGTATTCATTAGGAAAAAATGCGCAAATAAATAAATCGAAAACAGTTTATTTTCCTTGAAAAAACAAGAAATAACAAAATACACTTTTTAGGAATGGCACAGATTTTTCGTTGAATTTTATAAATTAACAGTTTTGTTTCAGTTTAAAAATGTTTGAAAATTAGGTTTTTAAATATCAACTGCATCGCTGTACTCCTCAGGATCTGTCTCACTGCAAAGCACAGTGGGGTCCTCTTCGTTGTCAGTCGCCTCCTCACTATTTTCATCCTCCTCTTCCCCTTGTTCAGTTGTGGCCCGGCTACTATTTTCCTCCTCTTCTTCCTCTTCCAAAAATGCGACTTTGTCTGGGACCTCAAAAACATCTAACTCGTCCTCGTCATCATTGTCATTTCGCGTGGTATACTTTCCCTCCGGCGTCTTCCAAACTTCAAGTGTAAACTTGGTCGCAGCCGCGAATGAATTAGACTGAATGACGCAAGCAAATAGGTTTCCAACTGGGAGTTGACATTCATCTTCCATTTCCTGGTAGCTGAGCATATTCACACTTGACTTGATTCTAAAATGGTCCAACTGTCTCTTCTCAAATATCCCCACCAAGTGAGTCAGCTTCAATCCTAAGCTTCCCTCCCATCCAAGATTAACCATGATAAGTTCCTTCAGTCCGGGAAGTTCCAAACATAAAACTCTAGCTTCATCCTTGTCCGTCCGTAAATTAATGATTTCCAACGATTCCAAACAAGACGGCAAATATTTTGCATTTTTCAATTGAGCCGGAGGCTCATAAACTGCACCAAAACTAGAATACTGGTCATCGCCAAGATCCAAGTCGTGACCACTCTCATTAGCATCGTGTCTCCCTCCAAGGGACAAACTCTTTAAATTGTAACACTTCTCAAAGTATCTGAGATCAACAGAGTCCCTCACGTCCAGTCGAAGGGTCACTAAAGTTGCCGCGTTAACTTCAACAGTTCCTCCCGGCAGGGGAATCTTGTCGCCAACAAAGATACACTTTTTCATGGTATTCTGAGCAATCAAAAGATTCTTCCAAACTGGAGCACTCTCTTGGCGCTTCACCAAGTTCACGTAGAGTTCCTCCAAAACAACGTGCTTCAACTCTTTCATAGACGTTGCCAGCTGGCTTAACGACAAGTAGTTCACATTAGTTGAAAATTCTATTCCACTTTTACTTCCGGTCCCTTCTTTCCCATCGTCGTCGTCGTCTTCAGGTGTCTCCTCGTCATCAGGAACCTCGTACTTTTGATTGTAAGCAAAGATCTTCAAAGATTTCGCATGTTCCCCCAGAAATATACACAAAGCTCTGGTGAAAAGCCCTTCGGTAGATTCCATGTAAGGCAGACCCACAATTAACTTTTCCAGCTTTTCAAACTTCTGAGCAGTGAGGAATTTAGCAATCTGGATAAAAGCTTGTTTGAAGCTGAACAACGTTTTGGAATCTTCATGGCTCACTCCACTGCTGTCGATAACAAGTTCTTTGATATTTGGAAGGCAGAAAGATGCCTGCCAAGGTTCCCTTCTTTCAGCTTCCTTCTTGGTTGGACAAAACAAACTCATGTGGAGATACAAACTGGTTATGTTTTTGCAAGGCGACAGGATACATTCCAAAGGGGTGTATCCAGATATTCCAAGATGACCAAGAAATCCGATCTTTTTAACTGCATCTGGATTTGGAATGTCTTGAAGTTTTTCAATGTCTTCCGGAGAGGGAGCATCTCCGCAGCTTTTGTCGACGGATGAGTTTTCGAAACAGTTTGAGTTGAAGAGAGAACAGTCTGCGGATAAGGTCATCCAGTAGTTGGTTCTAATTGACATTTTGTCCAGGGTAGACTCCGGATCCACGAGAAATGTGTTTCCAGACTTGACGATGAGCACGCGGCTGACAAACCGCTCGATAACGTGGCTCCATCGTTTGGAAACTGAACTGATGACGGGGTGTGTGGAGGAGGGACAGGAACGGAAAATCTTTCCTAGAAGCTATAAAAGGATTGATCAGTTAAGAATTTTTTCTTTCTTTGAGCAAAAAAGTTTATGTAGATTATCGCAAATTACCCCATAAGATAAATTGTCAATACTCGTCATGTTTGGAAATCGGAAACCGAATACAACAGGAAGAGATTTTGTTCAGAATCCTAAAAAGAGTTTTGGAAACTTCCGATTGAAAAGTTTCTAAAAGCTGCTGGCCAAAACATGACCAAAAAAAAACCATTCATCGTGTTCATCGTTGAATTTCTAATTTTGTTGCGTTGGTAATGATTTTTTTTTTCTTAATAGACATTCTCTCTCTCCCACAGAGCACTTGTTACTTGTTACGAATTTAGCACCATACGTTTCATCGTTTTTAAAAATTTTAACCACATTTCCATATTTTTAATATAATTTTCGCTTTCAACAAGCAACCCGTCATGATCATGCCATAAAACTACTTTCTTGTCTTCAAAACAATAACAATCCAATTCCCATAATTACATAATTACTCATAAAAACCTACGTCACACACGCTCCTTTTCAAATTCTCAGCTAACAATTCAACCTTCAACAACATTCTTTCATCTTTTCATACACCCTCATTTTCAACTCAGAAAACCTTCGATTTTTCACAAAACACATTTTAGAATCCACTCAACAAAGTATGAAAATATTGTATTACCCCTAATTAGTTTGTCTTTTGCATCCTCACCATTTCATCAGACATCCACAATAAAATACACAGACAGGATACGAATCTAACTTTGATCATCAGTCGTCAATATTAAAACTAGACTGTACCCTATCCTCATCATGTATAACTCGAATCGAATACCGTTTTCTATCTGTTATCTGTCTGCACACTGTACGATACCGTGCTCAAAAACATTTCAAGGATTCCCATCTTGCTGCTAGGCTGGTTCGCAAAAACAAACGATTTTTTTCCTTTCGCCCTGAGATTCTCGTTTGATTGAATCACTCGCAAAA
The DNA here is from genome assembly GCA_036561885.1 of Salina celebensis. Lineage (NCBI taxonomy): Eukaryota > Metazoa > Arthropoda > Collembola > Entomobryomorpha > Paronellidae > Salina > Salina celebensis. The sequence goes on from JAAXOA010001338.1 coordinate 7,927, forward strand.
AAAATCTTGTTTTTCTCGAACATTTTTTTTGCAGTGTAGATTGTTTTCGTGAGGGACAGTATTAAAAAACGTTAGGGCTTGCAGGAAAGATAGAGAGGTGCACAAAAAAAAAAGAAATGAGTTAACGGGGTTAGTTTTGAATAAAAAAACAGAAGACTTAACTGGACTTGTCGATGGTGTTTGGTAGGAAACTATTTTTCGAAGGTAAGAGCGTGGGTGTTTTGACAAAATAAATTTTTAGTGTTGATTTAAGTGTAGGAGATAAAGTTCAAAATTGCAGTAATTATTATTGATTTTGTTGATTGTACCAGGTGGTAAAACTAACGGAGGAGGGAGGTGTACACTTTGGATCTCAATTACGAAGGGAAGAAGTTAACGGTAAAGACTGAAATTTAAGTGATTGGTTGGGTTTTTAAGTTTGAATATTTGTGTAATATTTTTGTTATTTTACATTGTTTAGGAGGCTTGAGATAAGGACTGACGATAAATTGCTGAAGGGGTAAACTGTTAGACAACAGTGATTCAAGTAAGCGCAACTAATATAATTTAATGTTAAGGACTGATTGTTTGGCTTTTGTTTTTAAAGTCATATGTATTAATCAAATGATTTCTTTGTGGTTTGAAGGCTGATTTTTGAAAATAGCGTGCAGGAGGAGTTGGAGAAACGTCTGAAGGAGGAAAATAGTTTTAAAGAATTTTCTTGAATTAGCAATTGTCATCATTAATAAGACTTGGTAAGAGATTGTTGATTTATTGAGACTGATTGTAAATTAGCGAGAACTAGTACGTGGGAGTGAAAAGTTAGGAAGTGTAGGGAATCAGGAGGCGTGTTCAAGATAAATCAAAATGAGTAGTGAGTATTCTTCGGATGGGGAGATTGAGGAGGGCTTGAATATAAAACCACCACAAGCTGAGACTCGAGATCGCCATCGTCATCACAGGTCTTCGAAGGGTAATTCTGGAAGGCGTCATGCCGAAATGCGAGGAAGTGGTAGTGGAAGCAGCAGCAGTCACAGTCGATCTCGTCATGAGCAAGATTACCGACAGCCGAGTAGTTCATCTCATCGAAGGCAAAGGATGGAAGAAAAAATGGCGAGACAAGGAAGTAGCAAACATGTATACGAAGAAGACCGGCCATCCTCTTCCAAACGACGGCATTCCAGAACAGCTAAGCCATATGGGTTTCCAGAAGATAGAACTAAAGAATTAATTGAAAAGAAGAAACGGCGAATGGATGCGGAGGAAGAAGAGGAGAGATTGATCCGTGAAATAGCAAGAAAGCGGGAAAAGGAAAGGAGGGATGAGCTTCGTCAAAGTAGAAAAGGTCATGGTCGATACGACGAATCAGTTGCTTCAACATCTCCGTTATCGTCTCCAGAACGGCATCCTCATTCCAGATCTTCGTCCAAGGGGGACCCTGGTCAGTACGAAGAAGTTGAAGAAGAACGTGAAGAACGTTTACCTGAAGTAGAAGACATTGGGGAAAGTTCTTCAGAGTTGGAAGAAGGCGAAGAGAAATCTTCCCCAGTGTCACACTCTGATATATCTGCATCGGAAGACGAAGCTTTGCAGAATACTGGTGAAGTTCCACCAAAGGAGAAACCGGAAAAACAATCTGAGGATGGATCCAGCTCTGGTTCATCAAGTACTGCGTCAAATTCTGAAGATTCTTCTATTTCAAGCGAAGAAGAAGACGGTGACAAAAAAGAGCCAGGAGACACTCAGGAAGATCAGAAAGAAGCTACACCTCCCCCACCGCCAGTTGAAGTTGAGCCGGAAGTTGTAGAAGAAGAGGAAGTTCTTGATTTAGATTCCTTGCTACCTCCGTACTACCCAGCGCTGCAAGGATGTCGAAGTGTTGAAGAGTTTTCTCTGATGAATCGCATTGAAGAAGGAACTTATGGAGTGGTTTACAGAGCCAAAGACAAAAGAACTGGAGAAGTGGTTGCATTGAAACGACTCAAGATGGAAAAAGAAAAAGACGGGTTTCCAATCACTTCTCTTCGTGAAATCAACACTCTTCTCAAAGGTCAGCACGAGAATGTGGTCACCGTTCGGGAAATCGTGATTGGTAGCAACGTGGATAAGATCTTCCTCTGCATGGATTTTGCAGAACATGATCTAAAGGCTTTAATGGAAACACTCAAAGCTCGGCAGCAAACTTTCACGCTCGGCGAGGTGAAATGCTTAATGGTTCAATTACTTCGTGCCGTTGGACATCTACACGACAACTGGATCCTCCACAGAGATCTTAAAACTTCCAACTTGCTGTTGAACCACAAAGGAATTCTGAAGGTTGGCGACTTCGGTCTTGCTCGAGAATATGGATCTCCTCTGAAGCAATACACTCCTATCGTGGTTACCTTGTGGTACCGTGCTCCAGAGCTTTTGTTAGGGTCCAAGGAATATTCTTGTCCTATTGATGTTTGGAGTGTTGGTTGTATTTTTGGGGAGCTCCTCAAGTTAGAGCCAATGTTCCAAGGAAAAAGTGAAGCAAACCAGTTAAACCTGATCTTCGAAACACTCGGCACACCTAATGACCGTATTTGGCCGGGATACTCTCAACTCCCTCTCCTTTCTAAAATAACTTTTGCGACCCAACGTCTCAACAAGCTAAAAATCCGGTATGGAATGCTCAGCGACCGGGGATTAGACCTTCTTAACAAATTCTTAACTTTTAATCCCGAGAAACGAATCACTGCAGAAGACGCCCTTACCCATGACTTCTTTAAAGAAGCTCCTCTCCCAATTGACCCATCCTTGTTTCCAACATGGCCAGCCAAATCTGAAATGGGTCACAGAGCCAAAGCTGCCGTGTCACCCAAAGCACCTCAAGGCGCCATTCAGTTTAACGATGCTGATGAACCTGCTGGATTCTTTTTAGGAGAGGGTCAGCGTCGGACTCCTATCGGAGCTGGTTTCAGTTTAAAGTTTTGAAGTGTTCTTTTTCGAAACCCCACGTACTAGCATATTTGTAAAAAGTACTAAAATTGTTTTAATAAGATTTGCTCAGTGTGTTCCAAGTTAATTAACTCGTTTGTTTTAAATTGAACTCATTTTCATGAGCATTTTCGTTTCCCTTTTGCACTACCGGAAATAATTTAAAGTTAGTTAGCTTAGTTGAGGTCATACTCATAGTGAAAGTTGTGGTGGAGATAGTTTTGCTCAACAAAGACTTGTTTTCTTTTTCAGAAAAAATAGCGCAGATTTTAGCAGGGGGCTCATCGCACCAAATCTTCTACCAAGGTTGGCAATCCTCCCACTGAAATCATCCAATCTCTCTAGGAATCCGCTTTTAATTTGTCTATTTTTTTCTCCATCAGTCCTCTAAAAGCATCTTTTGTACCCACCGAGCTATTCCAAGTCCCAAATTCTATCATGTCCACTCCTGCTCGTCGTCGACTCATGAGAGACTTCAAGAAACTTCAAGAAGATCCTCCCGCAGGGGTATCTGGAGCTCCAACGGACAATAACATTTTACTCTGGCACGCCGTAATATTCGGACCCTCGGAGACACCTTTTGAAGACGGTACGTTCAAACTCACAATAGAGTTCACCGAAGAGTACCCCAACAAACCACCGACAGTTCGCTTCCTGTCCAAGATGTTTCATCCCAATGTCTACGCAGACGGTGCTATATGCCTGGACATTTTACAAAACCGATGGAGTCCTACGTACGACGTGTCTGCCATTCTTACCTCAATCCAGTCATTACTCAGTGATCCCAATCCTAATTCTCCAGCCAACTCGATGGCTGCCCAGCTGTACAAAGAGAACCGACGAGAGTACGAGAAACGCGTGAAAGCATGTGTAGAACAATCGTGGATGGACTGATTGACTAATTTTCCTTTTTGTCAGCGGAACTTCGGAATTCAAGTGTTGTTTTCTTAAACAGAAAAACTTATACCTTGTAATTCCGCTTAAAATCAAGCTCGCCCGCTTGTAATATTTATTTCTGTTAAACAAAAAAAAATCGTGCCCAGATTAGTTTTTATAAAAATTTCCTCTGCCCTGTAAAAAAAATACAATAATGATACTGCCGCGCTACACTATAAATTATTTACTCATTTTATTATTTTTTAAATACTATGCTTTTTAACTTGTATTTAGTATTCTCTCCTGTCTAATTAACGTCTTAGCTAGTTCATCAAATAATTTCTGGTGGTGCAGGTGTATAAAAACGTTACATTGTTCGGTGTTTGCATATACTGGTATGGTAAAGAAAAAAATGTATGAAAAAAGTGCTATTGTTTTTCTCGTAACTGCATTGAAAAACACATTGGCCGTGTTGTTCCTAGCGTGTAAGAAATTTGTAAGGTGCCCGTTTGATGACAACGTGTATGAAAATAAAAGAAATCCGAGTAGAGCAATTGGTAGTTAGTAAAATTGTTTAATTTCTGGGTTAGTAATAATGCGGAAGCCAATTAGTAGCACATCTTTTTAGAGTTTTGCAACTTTCCATTGCTGGTCGGGAGAGTTTGTACAAGTAACGGCGTTAACAGGTTGGTCAATTCCAAAAGCTGCGAGACAAGTGTCATATCGTTTGTTTTTGATTTGGGTAAAGCCATTTCCAGCATCGTTCAAGTACCAAAGCTTATGACGCCCGAAGTTTCCAATGGATGCAACCCACTTGAGGAAGCTGTCAGACTCGTTCTGCTCCAAGACGAAGCTCTCGTGAGAAGTAGGACGTAGCTGGAATGCAGTGTAGAGAGAGGAACTCTCCAAACGCCACTTTTGACCGGCATCATCAGCCCAAGCACGGACGGTGGGAAGATCTGTCACATTTAGGGCGTTTGTCTTCACTGTTAAAACCTACAAGAATAAAAGCAATTATTTAAAAATCTGCGTTTGTTCAAGAAAGGCGCAATTTAGATTTATAAATCCTTACCCCGTCAGGATAGAGCCTACTTTCAACTTTATAAACCTCATAGTCTACAAACTTTGCTATAGGCTCTGCAGGCAGCGCAGTACAGACTGCAACTAAGCCCCAAAAGCACAATTAACTTTTGCATTTTTCTTCAGTATAATTTTCCCAGTGGTAGACTTGTAAAGCTGTGAGTTCTCTGTGATGCTTATTCCCAAATTGGTTGAGATATTTATATGTAAAGTTCTATTATGCATTTAGTTTGAATGTCATAAACATTGTTTATCCATTTAGGCATTTCCTTCTTTGATAGGATCATCATTTTTGTTTGATTAGGGGAAAAAAGGGTTGTTTTTGCAGAAGCTAATGATCTTGAAGAACAAACTTGACACGCGTTCCTCATCTGCTTCTTTTGTGGGCGTAACATTAGCATTGAACTTAACACAGAAACTGATAACAAATATTGTTTGTCCTCTACTAATTAAAAATATTTGTTGGAGGAAGAATTCCTAAAGAAAATATCAATACAATTTTGTAACAAGTTTGTCTCGTAATGCCCACTTAATTTTGCCTGTCTAGACAGAATGCCCAGACCGAGACAGCTTACAAAAAGTGTCTAAAACACATGCTTTCTCCGTGTTTGATACAAAACCCAAACAAACGCATTTTTTCTCGTGACATTTCACGTTTGAGTGAAAGTTAGAACTGATTTGGGTCGGGTAAAATTGCATCCAGTTTCAACGGCAGTAGGGATGTAAATATTATCAATTTTGGAGTTTTATTTTACTGGAAAACGTCTCCTGACGGGCTGGAATGATGGATTTGCAATGGTCACCTGTGATAACTGACCAGTTAATGGTATGGAGCCAAGAAATTCAACTCTATCAAGCAGAAAGGCTGCGACCCACTTCCGGTTAAACTCCGTCCAGGATGTACGGCTCCAATTCCCGTTGATCTTATCCAAAAAAAATAACGAAAACACTAAAAGTTTGATTTTAAAATCTATATTTCTTGATTTTAATTTAAAGGCACACGAATATCAGATAAGAAGGCGTTAACTGTTGTAGCAAAGCTGACAGACTATCCATATCCCAAAGTAATTGACGCTTATCCTGGGCCAGATGGAGAAGGCCTGGTTGCCATTGGTCTCGCGTCTGGAAAGGTTATCTTAGCTACTTTAGCATCACTTAGGACCAGCGAATTTGGTAGGTTTTCAATAAAACGCATTGAGAACAGAGTGACGCCTTCTGAACAGAATTGTTTTAACTATTTTTAACTTTTTAGTTCCAAAGCACACTCGTCAAGTAAATTCCCTTCAATGGAACCGTTCCAACCCCAACTACCTCGCCGTCGGGCTGGACAAGGCTCGTTCAGATTTCGCCGTGTCTATTTGGGACATCCACATGGGTTCCAAGTATGTCACAGGGAACTACTCCGAAATGCTCCGTCCTATTATCGAACTTGGAATCTCTGAAACCGCCAATTCCGTTGCCTGGGTCCAAGCGAAATCCCTTCTCGTCGGAATGAACGCGAAACACATAAAATTCTTTGACTTACGAGACTCCCAAACTAATTTAACCTGTACTGCAACAACTAAGGCTGTTTATGGAGTCAACGTCGACCATCTTTGCTCTCAACGTTTCTGTGCGTCCTTCGCAGAAAATCAAGTTTTCGTTTGGGATACCCGCAACTTTCAAAAGCCGTTTTTAATTTTGTCCCACACAAAACCAATCTCTAAACTAGAGTGGTGTCCCACCCGGACTGGATTGCTGGCTTGTTTAGAGAAAGATTCGACGTTTATCACCCTTCATGACGTTAATCACGCAGTTATGTCTGAGGAAGGAGATCCTGCCGTTTTGGAACGTCGGCTTACTCCAGCTTACCCCTCCGATCCCGACTTTTACCCGGTTCCTCCAGCTCCCAATTGCATCGTTTGCTTGGCATCCTACAGAAGAGCACGTTATCACGACGTCTACAACTTCCGGTTTACTTTGGAGCTCATTTGTCTACGAAAGGATTACTTTAAACTTCTCGCCTACCTCTGTAATGAGCTGGTCAGACGGAAAACGGTCGATTCATCATCTCGACTCGTCATCCGAGGTGTATTCAGCTCTTGACGACATTTCCATCAAAATGAAAAACCGAGCAAAAAATGGCTACGGACTGAAACCAAGCATTTGTGATAACAGTTCCATTGTTAGTGACGATCCTCAATTGTCGCATCTTTGGAACTGGCTGGATTTTTGTAAAAGCCTTACTGAAAATCAAAAGAATAATTTAACGCTCTGTGGGTTTCCATATCCCGGAGCTTTAACCGCACTCAAAGTCGAGCCTGGAGGGGTGTCTAGTTTGAAATCAGATGTAATTAATAACGCATCTTTTGATTTACGAAACAAGAGAACATACAAGTCTGAAGAGCGTTCGTTTGTTCAGCAATTGTGTGGCTGGAGAGCCGAGTCAATTAACGAACTGCAAGGATCGTCAACGAGGAAAGCAGCGATTTCAATGTTCCACTTGAAATTAAGACAAGCAATTAGGATACTGAATGACTCTGGGAACTCTATAGTGGCCATGGCCATCGCGGGTTTCAGTGACGAAGAAAACTCACTCTGGAGGGAATTGACATTGTCCAAGTTCAGCCAGTTGGAAGACCCTTACATCCGAGCTATCTTTGCATTCCTCATGGAAGCTGAATCAAACTATGAAACAATCCTGCACGAGAGTGAACTGACGGTTAGCGACCGTTTGGGGTTTGCTTGCTCCTTTCTGCCGGACCAAAAACTGGCCAGCTTTGTCCAAGAACTGAGTAATGACATGGTCAAGAAAGGCAGCCTGGAAGGAATTTTACTAACCGGAATGACTCCTTTGTCGATACCCCTATTGCAACGATATTTAAACATAACGGCAGACATTCAAAGTGTGGCTTTGTTTGCTATAAGAACAATGGCGTCGGATATTGCGTCTAGTGCAATACTGAAATTGTGGATAGAGCGCTACAGGGATTTACTGGATTCATGGAAACTTTGGGACGAAAGGGCAGAGTTTGATATCCTCAAGAATAGGAACAATCCTGCTTTAATCCCTCAGCCGGAAGTTACCGTTTCTTGTAACTTTTGTGGGAAGAGCATTTCCACTCCGGGAGTGACTGGGGCGGGTAGAAATAGCCAAATGTTTTCGAGATTTGTAACAACAGACGCCAAATTAAAGGTACAAAAATATATTTTTAGAATATAAACATGTGTCTTGTACTAAAATTGGTTATTTATTTTGTAGCAAACTTCCTGCTGTCCAAGCTGCCGGAAGCCACTCCCCCGGTGTTCCATTTGCCTGCTTCACATGGGAACTATTCTCGGGAGCGGTACAGAGCAGCCGGTCGTTGACATGTATAAAATTGCAGCCAGCCCTGAAGCTTTATCGTGGTATACTTGGTGCCAAACTTGTCGTCACGGAGGACACACGGTTCACCTCCAACAGTGGTTCAGAAGCCAGACAGAGTGTCCTGTGTCAGGGTGCTCATGCAAGTGCATTAATTTAGACAGAGTCGTTGAGTTTCCAAGTTAGAAAATCAGTTTAATTTTTATATCGTGTCATTGTCATTCAT
>JAAXOA010001339.1:0-16390 GCA_036561885.1 Salina celebensis
GCCGCATCTGACGAGCATCCGACGGGCGTGAGAAGAATTAAGATTAATTTGAGAATTCACCCAGGAAAAGGGCATGGATACGACTTGCTCGAGAATTTATGGAGGTCTCACTTTCAGCATCATTTACAACAACTCACAATGGCTAGAATATAATATTACATCATTACCCAAACAGTGCCAAGAAGAAAGATAATAATAAAAAATAAAACCACTACATTGCACCCCGAAATCTTCAAGTAGCGAAAGCGAAGCTCTGTTTATTAATGGCTCAATTACTACGCACCGACACCGATGAGCTCATGAATCATCGTATATGAACCAGCAAACTCTTAGTTCATTAAATATGAACCAACGAAGTCCAGAATAATCGTGTATGAACCAATGGACTCATGAATGAATCATACAACTTCGTAGTTTGCTCAATATAACCATTAATTTAACTCCGCGACTCCGTGTTCTTCAGAATCTTCAGGCTTCTACAGAATCTGAACACTGCTCATAAATGCATAGGGGACGTGTATTTAGAACGTCACGGCACTTAGGGGGGAGGGTTACTTAGTTTTGTGTGACATGGTGTGACATAGGGGGGTAGGCCAATATTTTTTCTGTGACTGTCACGTACGAGTTTTCAATTATCATGCGATGAGTTATCGTAAGCTCGGATTGTACCAGCTAGCACCAGATTGTAACCAAATATTATAGATTAAATGACCATTAAATCTTGCTAGGAAGAAAACTGGTGTTTAGCTTTGAACCTACATGCTTTTTTATGTTTCACTGGACTAACTAAAAAAACTTATCGTCCATACCATAATGTTTTTATATAATATGGCTGTGACTGTGACAAGGGGGAGGGGGGGTACCTCAAAGTTTGTGACATTGGCGTGACATAGGGGGTAGGGGTATCAAAAAACTCGATTTTGGGCGTGACGTTCTAAATACACGTCCCCTAAATATTATCACCTCGATAGTGTATCATGAATACAGTCAGAGGTAACAACAAAGTAAAAAGTATCCACTGTGCTGGAGCTGGGGTGGATTTCAAACTAATTTGGTATAAATAACTTCCTTGTTCGAACAGAACCTCGTAGACCCTGACTAGTAAGCGACCCCGAGTCTTTAGAGATTTTACCATGAAACGAGATGAATCTAGAGCAAATACAGTAACTAGAACTGAACCGAAGAATGCTATCCAGGAATAACTATCAACAAAATATACCAGCTCTAAAATATTATTAACATTCCCCTTTCTTGAATCGTGACAGCTAACAAATTCCAAACGGGACCTGTCAAATATTATTGAGGTTGAGAGAAAGTCCCCAAGGTATTCCCCATATGCACGAACTAAGCTAGATGTGTACATATCTGGCAAGTCATTATCTAAACTACTTCTTTCACAAATGCGCATATGGTTTTTAAAAACTTTTGGCCAATAATACTCGTAAAAATACCGAAATGTTGCATTTCCCTGTAGCAGTTGCGACATTAAGTGAACATACACTGCAGATGCTCCTGTGCTATAAATATATTCCTTGGAAAGATGAATTAAGACATTTTGAATCTGTCTATATAGTGATACATCAAGAATAAGGTGGTGAATAAAGCGATTCACTAAAATATTTGCGACAGGGCTTTCCAGACAATATTCTTTCCATCGGTCAAGTTGTTTCCTCTCAGGTATGACATCTTCATTTACCCGAATCCAATTAAAATAGTTACAATTTCCACAAAACTCGCAGTTAAAAATATGAATTACATTTGCTGAAGCTTCCCAAGTTATTATTGTGATTGGTACCCGCGGGCGTATCATTTGCATTAGAATAGCAGACACAACAGATTGCAACGACCCCGACCCGTCATTTCGAATAATGAGAACGTATTTAGGAATTGTGGTGACGATTCGCAGGCGCCACTCATGTTTACCTGGGCAAGTAATGGGTTCGGGGATGTATCCGCAAGAAAAAATAAAAATATCTTTTAGCACTGATATTCGTGAAAATCCAGGACTGTAAAACATTTCGGCTTCTTTATCAACCACTGGTGGAAACAGGTAAACTACAGCTTCACATGTAACCCTTCCATACAGACCTTATTACAGATAGTATTTACAACCACGATAAGCTACATAAACTATTAAATAACAAATTATATTATTAAATATAGGTGTTTATAGCAGTATGTATGCTTGCTTAATCAGTCTGTCGGTGCTTCTAAATGTTAAGATATCTGGAATGGAAATATATCAAAGATCTTACGACCATATGCAATAAAACTGTCCTCATTATAATACAATTGTAAATGCAGTGATTGCATCTGTTCTAAAGAAGTAAACATTCCCAGCCCATAGGCCTGTTGTGTTGAAAACCGAATAAAACTATTTATCAATATAACATGTAACTCATTAATTTTGGGTGCAGTCTATTGCTACCGGATACTTTCAATCAAAACAATTTGCTAAACCACTGAAACAATCGTGTCATATTCATTTGTGCACCTCGGTGCCATTCTACTTTTAACCGATTTCTCACGAGATTGAGAGTAAGGATATTATTATTTAAATTTGGCTTAAGCACCAACTCTGGTTTTTGTGGAAGCACTGCATTGGTAGTTTAGCAGTTCATGTAGCAATATTCTGTGGTTGTTTTTGTGCTCCAATGAAGTTTTCTTATCAGCTTCTCCAACTTGAAACAGAGCTTTTTCGTAGAGGGAAGATAACAACTTCTCTTCAATACACGAAGTAAAACATGTCATAAATCACCAAATTTTGATATTTTGATATGTATTCATTTCATACAAAGCGCATTCTAGTCTAGAGGATTGCATTCGGTTATTCTGTTCGCGTTTCCATTTCATAATGATCTCTATTTTTTTCAATGCTTTCTTCATATCAGTCAGACCCAGACAAGGATTTATGTGGTGGAATGGAAACTCACTAAAATGATCAGCTATGCGAGTAGTCCACAAGTGAAAACAGTTTCGGCGAACACAAAATTTTATCAAATATGCCACATCCGTTCTGTTTTGATAATTGCTAGAAACGCAGGCCCTATTCAGAAGGTTTTTGTTTCAATTGCGTTTTGAACACTGACGGAAGGGAGGAAAATGTTGTTTTTCCAAGGCGTGCAGAATTGTGTCTTGTCTTGAAAATTACGAAATTTGTTAACTTCCGCTGTAGTTATGCTGGGATGAAAGAATGAACGAACCTGTGAGAACGAAGTTTTTTTGTCATTACAAAGTGCACTGGAAAGCCTGTAGGTTAAATTAAAAAAACTTGTGCATGAAAACACAGTTTCCAACAAACTTAAGAAGCTGCCAAGTTTTATAAAGTGTCGACGCCAATATGCAGAAAACGGTTGAAGTACAGTTTCCAGGACGGGTGACTTACTCTGAAGTATTATCTGATCGCTGTGTAGCAGTCAAGTATGGAAATGGTCGTATTTTAATAAAGGTAATAGAAATTTCACGCAAGTATGTGTTAAGAAACAGTAACTTCAGTTTGATTATTGTACATGATTGATATGAAACATGGATGTTCAAGTTTAGATTTAAGAAAATAACCTTTATAGACGTACAAACAAGCTTACCTCGTCATATTTAAAATATCCCCATTGAGTTGATTACATTTTCGATGACTTAACACACTCACCTGACGACATTTCCTTTCTCTCTTTTTTTGTCTTTTTTAGTCCTTTAATCCGGTGAAGTCAGCCCTCAAATTGAAGTGATCCAAACGGTCTTCATCCTAAGGATCATCGTGAACAGCAAGATGACACAAGTTTTATAGCCAATTTTGAAAATATTGTCGAGTCCACAATCTGTTGGACGACTTGATGAAGCCACCATCCAGCCTTATAAAATAGCATGAAAACAAAGGTATTCTTATTCTTGATTTCTGGTGATAATGTAAAAAACCAGTGCCGCTACCTGGTTTTAAATTTGAATCTTAAGTATAGTTGTACATTTTTAGCTTCGTTTGTACTTGTTTTCTTTTGCACTGATAAAAATTATAACTGGTCTTATATACAATTGCAACTTTTATTTAACTAGAACACTAACAAAGATATTCTTCTCGTAGTGTCAGGAACACAGTATATTGCACAGCTTGGTGAAAAACGAATTGCTGGTATTGTGTGAAATTCGAGTAACTGTGAGGATCTTTATATTTAATTATGTTAGCACATTATCACATATGAGGTTCTTTTCTTCATGTGGTCGCTAAGTGCAAAACTGGTACTCGAAATTTAATAATTTATTTTTCAGTGATTTTGACAGGACCTGAATAGGGTTTTTCCAGGGTGTCAGCAAAAAATTTTGAAATCGGTAGTGCGGGAGGGGCATAATAATAAGTTACCTTTGGGCAAGGCCAGAGGTCACAGGTTTGAAGCTGGAAACCTGAAATTTAGCACAAAGGTGTAGAAAAGCATTGTCTAGAATGCGTTTTTCTTACTTTTTTGACAACACGAATTTTGGCATCATTTTTACAATTTTTAGTTCGTAATTCATATATGGCGCACGATTTTAAAAATTTGAAATCATCATAAGATTCTCCGCTTGAAGCTACGTCAAAATGGAATTTTTCATTTTTCACGATTTCTTGCATGACATCTGAGTTTTTAACAGCAACCACAAAAAACATTAAAAATTGGCGCCAAAAATAGCTTTTTCAAAAAAGTAAAAAAAAAACGCATTCTAGACAATGCTTTTCTACACCTTTGTGCAAAATTTCAGGTTTCCAGCTTCAAACCTGTGACCTCTGGCCTTGCCCACAGGTTACTTCTTATTTTGCCCCTACTGGCGCTACCGATTTCAAAATTTTTTGGTGACACCTTGGAAACACCTTATTTAGGTATGGCCAAAATCACTGAAAAAAAATTACCAAATTTCGAGCACCAGCACTCTGCGACCCCATGAAGAAAAGAACCTCATATGGATAATAGGAAGCTCGAGTATCTCTCTAAGGAATTTTCTATTCATATTTTCATTCTCAAGTTTTGATAAACTTCGTGTATGCTGGAGTATGTGGTAGTTCTTGGAAAAGTGTGAAATTATATAAGTTGTCATCTTGAAATGCTCATATTTGAATAGGTTTCGATCATAGTCATATTCGTAATATGAAAATTACTTTTCAAACCGTGTAATGTTTTTTCTGTAATGTAATCAAATATCCCAAAGATCATCAAAATATTTGGATGATGGTGGAGGCGTTTTTGACATCTGAAGGAATCCAGGTTAGGAGTGACGTTTTGAGAATCATACAAAAGTACGTAACGATTTAGTTCATAATTCGCTCTGGATAGCTCTCCTACAAACCTAAAAAACCTACCTACCTACAACCTAGGTTTACATTAAATGCGGATTTTGATTCTCGCTACCCTGTCGTAAGAGATATCTAGCAGGTGTTATTACAAATCAGCAAATCAGAAATGTCGTGTTCTGTGCAAAATATGTAAATCTAGCTTTGAGAGTATTCAATTTAATCGTACAGAGAAAACTACAAGCTTTTCTGTGCAGTAGTAAAATTCATACACATACCTGACCTATGCGCATGCAGGAACATTGTAGTTCCTGTATTGCACCGAACTGTAAGATTCGTATGTAAAACAGTTGACTTCCTAGCTTGTATAATTTACCAACGATCCAACGCTAAATATCACATATCACATTGAATGAATTAATTGTCTTCAGTATATAGATTCAATGCTCGAGCAGACAAAACGCATGAAATTTGAAACATTCCGAAATTTTTCATAATCGTATCATTTTCTTTCTCAGCTAAGATTAAGATAGTTCTGGAATGGGGCAATTAGTAGCTAATTTGCTGATTATTGTGGAAGCCCTGCGTTTTCATGTAAGATTTTCTCGCAACTGTGAACTGACTTTCACACATCACAAGAAATACTTCGCTGTATTCCGTAAAAACTCTTTATTTTTCGGCGTTAGATGACTAATTGCATTACTTTATTTGGACATGTTTTGTTCAACTATCATTACTAAAGAAATTCTTTCAACCCAATTGCATTGCTTCAGTTCGGCTGGATTTCAATGGAAAGGAATATTCCAGACAGTATTAAGAAATTCTCACGGTTTGAAATAACTCTGGAGGAGATGCAAAGCAATGATCGGTGTTAAACATGCCCTTAGTGAGCAAAACCATGCATAGCTCACGGATATGATTGCGGTAGCAATGCAATCCGTAGCAATACTTCTTTTCCAGTGTCACTTGTGGGCTTCCGGGGACTAGCTGCCTATAGTGGTAAAATGAATTGAAATACTTGTTTGTTTATCGATGTTCAATATGTATAAAGTGGTAGTTAGGAAATGTATCTTACAAACACCACAATTATCCACAAAATATCGACATATATATAGGTTACATATATACATATATATATTACCGCACGATCTGGTTTAACACGGGAGGGAAATGTAATCCGATAACCATTACAAACTATTAAAACGACAAACATTTGATAACTGAAATGGGTGGACCAGTTTTTGATTAAAAAAATTACTTGGATTGGGGTGACACCGTCAATCTTCTTCTTGCACTCCGGTGAAAATATTTAGCAAAAAGTAACTCAAAGTCTTTGCAGTTAGTTGTTGCAGGACTTTTTTGGGTTTTTATTTAGTGTAACAGATCTTCCCTGAGGTATACGATAAACTACGTGTTAATTTATGTTTCAAAAAAACATTGTTTCTGAAGGGTTTTTGTTCAATTTTACTACTATTGAGTGCACAAAACACAGAAACCGAAAAGTTTCCCTTCACCCCCTCCCTGCCAAACGATAACATGGGGGTCGACACAAAGTACTCAACACTGCAAGAATAAGCATAACAAAAATTCCGAAAATCGCTAGTTATTGCGATTTACGAGTAATCCACGGGTAACTCGTGTTGGCAAAATATTAATATGCAACGTTATGCAATGAAAGGTGTATAAAGGGTGAATCATCCATTTTCTTTGTTAAGGAGGTGAATAAGCCCTTGAACTGGAGCCATTCTGTATGATCACCCGAAAATTTTGGTATCATTGCTCGGGATATGTTAACCCTTGATGAGTTTTGTTGTACCAAAGTTTGTTTAAACCGTGCTACTTCCTCGGTGAGGTTTTGATAGTAGGCTTTTAATTCATCGGCCGCCCATCGGCGTCAAGAGGAGTAATATTTTCATTCTGAAGTTGTTGCTTCGCTTGAACCAGGGTGTCCGTGGCGGCCGATTCAATCGATTGAATTTTACAAATGTCTTTTGAGAGATTTCAGGAAATCTGTTTATGTTTCGTTTTTCGAATCCAAACATTTGATCCAATCATTGCATTGAAATCTTTGTAAATCAACTGTATACGTGACAACATATTATTTCCGAAAGAGGACGCTTAGAAATAGATATAATATTTACAATATATATTGTCTTTGGCGCAGAATTTGGAAGTGATGCAACTCTAGCAAGTGGAGTATGTAAAAACTTAGCGAAACATATAATTTGACTGAAATTCTAGATTTTTAACTAAAACATCATGCATTATTAATACAATACATAATAGGAAAAATTGTTTTACATATTAACTTAAATACTTTCGCAAAATTGAACTTCGTAAACTGATGCACGGCAATCGTATCATGTATAGCTAATTTATGATTTTCGCGTATATTACAAGCTGTCTTTAGTTTTAATTTGGCGAATGTGTAAATTGCGTTTGTTTAATGCGATAAAAATGTTATAAACCTATTCCAGTAAATAAATGTTAAAAATGTGTAAAGCCTATCAACAGAACCGGACTAATAACAATCAGCGCATCACATCAAGGAGTCAATTTTATGCAATTATCGACACACATATGCATGCCTGGCAACACATGCTCACATCCTATACGCAAAAGATTAATAAATATATTAAAAGACCCACCCAAATGACTAGAAATACAGGTAAAAACTCCATAAATAGCTCAGGCGCGGGAATCCTTGTTTGAGCGAAAGTCGTCAAGCTTTACCACATCTCTTAATGCACAATTCCCTTAGCCGTATATCCACGAAGAAGAAGAAGCTCATGTATGGATCCCTTTCCCAGGAATGGCATACGTCGCGTGTGTCGAAGGTAATTTAGTATATATAAGCAAGATCAGATTTCATTATTGCTGCAACTTGCTCACAACCTTTTAAATGGTCAATTGCTATATTCCAGTCCCAATTACTTCTATCAAATTGTTGACTAATCCACGTAAGAAAAAATTCAGTTATATTCAAATAGTAAGTCACTTTCTTTGACAAAAGGTCTTGCACATCACAAAGTCGCTTAAAACCAGAATACTTCAACTGGACTGCATCCCAAACGACACAAACAACAACGAGGAAAGTCCTCGTGAGCACTGCTTAGCAAATAAGGTCTTTCTTTCGATTTTGTTTCAAAAGCGTCCATTTCCGGCTTAGCTAGATCAATCGGCGTAACGTAAAGGCGTAATGATGTTTCTATGTAACGATAACGGATGGAGATGATAGGATTTAAAAGCGCTTCCATGCTGAATTCGATTCCTTGAAAATTCTGAACAACTAGTACCCAATTTGGAAATGAGTTGAGATTTTCTGTGAAACTGGAATATTCCAATTTTAGAAGATTATATCCTACACAAGCACAAATTGAAGCAAAAAGTATCAAAATAGCCGTAAAATACATGGTTAGTTTTCTACTGGAAGATGTTGGGTTGTACTACGTAAATTTTTCAAAGAGCTCTTTATGTTGTCTATACGTATGTTCCACAATGTTCTTTTTGTTTCGTAATAAAATGGATAGGCAAGTTCTTTCAAACTTGAATAATATTTTTATCGATTTAGTATTTTATAGCTATAGGCATGATAGGATTCAACTTGACACAATGCATGCATCATGAGAGTATGTTTTTTAAACCTATTTAATTCCTAGTTTGATAACAGTTCAACCTCTCTATACCGTACTGCCCTATAACGGTCCAGCGCTTTAACGGTCGGGATAATCATGGATAAATAATATGTATTTAGAAATAATAAGATACTTAATTACACGTTATCATATAAAGTAGTTCGTACTCTTAAGTTTTAGTTCCAGAATGAGTTACTCCAATTACTAGTTAATACTTCAATTCTGCCTGAAATTTCAATCTCCAATGGTCCACTCTGTATCCGAGAAGGCCTATCAGTCTGGCTTCTATAACGGTCTTGGCCGTTATGGCTACAACGGTCGTGACCGTTATAGGTATAACGTACCATTCCTATAACGGTCTTTCAGCATGCCGCCAATCGATGACTGTTATAGAGAGGTTGGACTCTATTTTCTTGCTTCTAATGAGAAAAGAAAACGATTCAGCTCGTGTGCTAATAAATTAGAAAAGCAAACAACAATACTACCTTTTCATATTACAGCTTCTGATATCAAGGCCAACATTTCGAACTTTTGCATTTACAAATGATCAGACAAAAGAACGACTCCCATAAAAACAAGAATCTTAGTAAATTACATTTGCAACTTTGAGGAAACACAACTAATATTAATTTACATAGTTCTTCAATTCATCCTTTAGGAAGCCAACTAAGAGGAGTTTTTAGTAAATGAAAGGAATTTACGAAGAGCATGATGAGCAATGTGTGGCTTGACTATATTACTGATAGTATATATAACCACGATAAGCTACACAAAATATTAAATGGGTACATAAAATACTATTGAGTCATCAAAATATTACAAGGGAAGCCATTAATTGCTTATAGCCATTAATTTACCTGTATCAAATAGATCACATCATAATTGTTCCGCTTTTAAATGCATACGAATGATTAAACGTGAATTTTAAATGTTTGGTTTTTAAAGTTACAACTGATTTTTAATGTCATCTGTTGTAGAATTTGATTATTTAATGTCCAACTTTTAGTTCCAATGCCAAGAAAATAACCTTATCTCATTATCTGATAATTCCTCCTAAGTGTTACCTTTATAGTTCCCACGCTACTACTTTATGCAATCCTCATGTTTAGATCTAACTAAATTGTGATATCTTAGTTTGTCTAAAGTCGCAAAGTAAATACTGGCTATGCGAACAAACTTGCGTGTTAAGTTCGGAAACAAAAATGGATCTATCTGTTATGTGAGTTTTTGGATGCCCATTGTTTGGCCGTTTACGGTTTGAAACATGGAAATATATCAAAGTGGTCAGAAGTAGTTTATCTGTAAATGTAATTTGCATTTGATAGCAATAAATTTCGACTGTCTCGTAAGAAAAAGTTAGCTCAAAGATATTTAGCTTCTGCATTAAATCTGTCATCTGTCCCTATAAAAATGCAATTTATATGCAATGGTTGCATCCGCCCTGAAGGACCGAACATTTCGAGCCCAAAGACCGTTGTGTTGAAAACTGAAAACAATTAGTCCATTCAACATGTAACTAATTAATTTTGGTTGCAGTCTATTGCTACCGGGTAATTGCTATAAAAACAATTTGCTCAACCACTGAAACAATCGTGTCACATTCATTGGTGCACCTCGGTGCCGTTCTGCTTAAATTTTTAACCGATTTCTCACGTGATTGAAAGGAAGGATATTGATAATATAGTTTGGCACCAACTCTAGTTTTTGTGCAAGCAATGCGTATGGGTAGCTTAGCAGTTTAGGTAGCAACGTCCTGTAGTTGTTTTTCTTTTTCAAGGAAGTTTTTTTATCAGCTTCTCCAACTTAAAACAGAGCTCTTCTGTAGAGAGAAGATAAGAATTTCCCTTCAATACACAAAGTAAAACATGTCATAAATCACCAAATTGGTATATTTTGATGTGTATTAATTTCATACTCAGCACATTTTAGTCTAGAGGATTGCATTCGGTTGTAATGTTCACGTTTCTATTTCATAATGATCTCTATTCTTTAAAAAGAAATGCTTTCTTCATATCAGCCAGACCAGAAATTATAGGGGGGAATGGAAACTCACTGGAGTGATCAGCAATGCGAGTAGTCCACAAATGTAAACAGTTTCGGCGAAGACAAAATGGTATCAAATATACCACATCCGTTCTGTTTTGATAATTGCTAGAAACGCAGAACCTAATCAGAAGATATTTGTTTCAATTGCATTTTGAACACTGACAAGAGAGGGCAATTTCGATTTCTCGAGGCGTGCAGAATTATAATGACAAGGGAAGGGCAACGAGAAAATTAAGAACTTCGTTCACTTCCACTGTTGTTGTGCGGGGATGAAATAATGAACGAACCTGTGAAGACTAAGTTTTTTTTCTTTACAAAGTGTACTAGAAAGCCTGTCGGACAAGTTAAAAACACCGTTTCCAACAAACTTAAGAAGCTGCCAAGTTTTATAAAGTGTCCACGCCAATATGCAGAGAACCGTTGAAGCACAGTTTCCAGGACGGGCGACTTACTCTGAAGTATTAAATCGCTGTGTAGCAGTCAAGTATTTAAATGGTCGCATTTTAAGAAAGGTAATAGAAATTTCACGCAAGTTTATGTTTAGAAACAGTAACTTCAGTTTGACTATAGTACCTGATTGATATGAAACAAGGATGTTCAAGTTTACATTTTGTCTTACTGGGTTGTTTGAAAATGGTTACACACTACTTCTTACATGTGATATAGATTGACTCAAATTAGTGTTTCAATTTCTGTTTATCAATCACAATTAAAACGCTCGGTTGGTTACACCGAGTCAACTAAAATTCTCAAATCCAGCAAAACCAGCATAAATTTTAGTTGAACCATTTTTTCGTCGTCATTATTGGTATATTATATTGAACCTAAATTACCGGCTCAAGTGAGTTATAATCACGAATAGTGAAGCTGTCTGGTCTGATCATTTACAATCCACCCAAGAATAACAATATCTAAACAAGCCCCCACAAAGAGTAGTTTCTGAGTTACATGTTACAAGTTATCGGTATATTTAACGATAGAATAGCCAGGTTTGCACGATTGAATTTTAATGGGATGTTTAATTTTACTTCTATGTATGCTCGGAGAGACTGAAAGCGATTATAACCATTCCGCAGGACCCAGGTGGCAAAATGTTGGGACCAGGCTCGACAAGTTTTTGACAGGTAGAATAACCATAGAATTGTCAAATTTTGATTTTAAATATTATCCCGATTGAGTTGATTACATTTTCGATTTACTTTTAACACACTCACCTAACGACATTTCCTTCCTGATATTCTTGTCTTTCTTTAGTTCATTAATCTGTTGACGTCAGCCCTCAAATGGAAGTCATCAAAACGGTCTTCATCCTAAGGATCCTCGTGAAAAGCAAGAAGACACAAGTTTTATGGACAATTTTGAAAATGCTGTCGACTCCAGAATCTGTTGGGAGACTTGATGAATTCACCACCCAGCCATCATTTATTGAATGAAAACAAAGGTATTCTAGATTTCTGTTAAGCAAAAGCTAAAGTCGTAGAATAGAATATAGAATATAGTAGTATAATTTATAGATTAGCGATTGATTTCTTTTGCAACATTAAAAATTAGTACTGGTCTGATGTACAGTTGGTATAACTTAAACTATGTCAATATATTATGAACATCTGCAAAGTCATCCAATACTTCTATATTTCTGTCAATTTTGTAGTGTTTCAAGTGCAGTGACATAATCTGCGTTTCTTCCTCTATA
Organism: Salina celebensis; assembly: GCA_036561885.1. Classification (NCBI taxonomy): domain Eukaryota; kingdom Metazoa; phylum Arthropoda; class Collembola; order Entomobryomorpha; family Paronellidae; genus Salina; species Salina celebensis. Next base: position 12,629 of record JAAXOA010001339.1, read on the forward strand.
ACAAAAAAGGGCTACTTTAATTTGCAATTTTTATTGAATTAGAACAGTAACAGAAATATTATTCTGATAGTATGACGAACACTATATACTGCTCAGCTTGGGGGGAAAAAAGTTGGTGTTGTATGAAAGCTGGGTAACTGCGCCGATCTTCATATTGAATTAGTTTAGTACATTTTAACAAAGGTTAATAGCAAACAAGGTCAGTTATCTTTGTAAACATTTTTCTATTCATGTTTTCTTTCCCAAGTTTTCGTAATCTTCGTGTATGTATGAATAAGTGATAGTTTTTTGAAAAATGTGAAGGTTAGGACTAGGAGTGACCTTACATAAGTACATAAGGGTTTTTGTTTTTAATTTGGCTTGGAAGGCTTTTCAATCCAATTCTTCTTGACAACTTCGCAAAGCAAATCAAAAATCACATACTAATTGGCATCCATAGTGGTAATTACTAGGGATGTAACGAGCCGTCAAAAATCTGCCGAGTACCGATTATTAGCCAACCTTCGAAATCTTACCGAGTAGGCTCGCCGAGTACTCGGTCAAAAAATTTTCACAGAAAATTGCAAAAACAGACTGAAACACATGTACTTCTGTTGACTACCACCGTAACTAATGGTTTTAAGCACAAAACAATCATTTTAACTCAAAGCTTTAGGTAAAGTATTAACTTAAAACGAGGAAGCCACCCTACTCATATGTTTTTCAGAGTGTAAAGCAGTTTTTGAATGAAGTTTGTGCCTGTTTTGGTGCATTTATTACTCGGCCGAGTTTCTCTCTAATACTCGGTCTGACCGAGTATCTTAAATACTCGGTAAAAGTGCCCAGCTCGGCCGAGTACCGAGCCGTGGCTCATCCATACATCCATAAGTAACTACTTGCAATCGACCCATAGTTATACTTGAATGCGGACTTTGATGTTTCCCACCCTGGCGCAAGAGATTTCTCGCAGGATTTTTAGAAATCAAAAATGTCGTGTTTGACGTGTTCCGTACGAAAAGAAGGAAATCAAGTTATGAAAGTATTCAATTTAATCGTACAGGGAAAACCATCATGTTCTCCGTGTAGTAGTGAAACTCATTTACATACCTTTGCAGGAACATTGTAGTTCCTGCAGCGCACCAAACTGAATGAAATTTAACCCGTTTTTATAAACGGTGGACTCACTAACTAACTAGCTGGTATTATTTACCAACGATGCATTGCTAAATATCAAGAACGAATAAATTATCTTCCAGGCATGGAGACATTGCTCGAGGACACAAAAGGCATGATATTTCCAATCTTCCAACATTTTTCGTAATCGTATTTTTTTCTTTCTTAGCTAAGATAGTTTTAGAAAACGGCAAGAGTGAAATAGTAGCTAAATTGCTTAATATTGTGGAAGCGCTGCTTTTTCTTCTCAAAAGATTCTTCAAAGATTCTCTTGATATGTGAACTGATTTCACATCTCACAAGAAAAATTTGGATGTTATACTAAAAAGTAAGCACTTTATTTGTGGCATTACATGACTTATTGCATTACTTTATTTGGACATATTTTGTTAAAAAATAATTACTAAAGAAATTCTTTAAATCAGTTCGTTGAATTCGGTTAAATTTCCGCGGAAATGAACAGCGTCCTACAGGAAACGCAAATAAGTTATCGGTGTTAAACATGCCCGTAGTGAGCGAAAATATAGAAAGATCAGGAACAGACGATACAAATGAGCACATAATGTGATGTGACTGTCATTTGTCATTTTCCATTGTTTTTTTCATTTATTCTCGCTACTTAAAAAATAAACGAGAAAATACCTGCAAAAAATATGTGCTACTAAGCACGCAAAGAGAACATCAAAATTTTTCATGAAAATAAGCTATTGTAATAATATTTATCGTACAAGTAAGCGAAAATAGTTATAGGTTTTTGTCCTTCAAAGGAAAAACTAAACTCTTATGCATGAATATTGAGATTATGGATAATGTTGTTAATGGAGTAATGTTTGTCTCCCGCTCCCGCTTTGTGACCTGCTCACGGTTGGACATTTGTCCACTCGATTTACACACTTTACAAACCGGTTTAAAATAAGACTAATTGAAAACGGTTGTCCTAATTGTTTCTCAAAGTATTTAGTTAAAGGTTCAACGCAGAACTCACACTGCAACCTCACTTTGACAAAAGTTGAGGGAAGCATAGAACAAAGATCGCTGGGTCAATTAGAAGGTTTATTCGATGTGTCCCGTTAGTGGTGACGAATGAAAAATCCATATTCATTTGCTGATATGGGAACGATGTTCCATGATCATGGAATTAATCAGGTCGTCCGACCTGGGTACAATGATAGGTAAATGTCTCTCTGTAGACGTTTCGGCCACTTGAATGTGCCACCCACCCGTCGATGCGGCGAATTGTATCCAGGAATGTCACCTCCGCATGTGGAGGGACCTTCTCAGTAATAGCCAGAGTTACAGGATCTTACTTGACACCTTCCAACTCGGCGGAATCCGGGATCCCTGGAATCGGTGGTTGTGTAATCTCGGTAGTTTGTAACCATTCTGAATCTTTCGACCAAAGCTCCGAGAGTTCATGCGGAAGGACTCCACGGCTGGCGTCGCTCGCCAGGTTTTGTTCAGATATCACGTGCCCCCATTGTGAAGCTGACGAAAGGGTGTGAACCGTAGCTATTCTGTCCACCACTGAGAAGATTTAGATGAAGATTTAGTCCAATAGTATGTTTTTTCTATGTAAAAAAGTAATGCTTCTCTGACGACTTCCATGTGCTCAGTCAGGAGCACAGCCGCCTGTAACTCCCGGGGAATTGTAAGTAATGGGTTAAGAGGAACTACACGAGACAGAGAAAGATTCGTGTAGAAACTTTCATCACTTCGTTTGACGGTGACGTAGGAGTCCTCGCAATCCTGCGCGCTCCGATGTCTCGAGGTATTGGTTCTATGCGACCTTGAAGGATGTATCCGAAAGTTGTGCTATAAGCGCTCGCTCTTCCTTCTCTGCCATAAACTTTCATCTATTGGTGAATGTCGTCCACCAAGGGTAGGCCAAGGGCCATATCTGTTGGTGTCCTTCTATTGAAGTTGGGATCTGCTAATGGGAGCCCATAGATGTGATCCCAGTCGTCAATGTTAAAAACTGTTTTCTGGCTGTGGCAGTGTCACATCTCTCAACAATTCAAAGCGTAGCGTAAACGGTCAGCTGGGGTCCGCGTTCGTTGACATAAATGTTGGGTGGATATTTTAAGTTATTAACTATTATACACTTAATCCGATAATGTTCTATTGGTGAGCGTGAGTTCGGTCTAAACACCAACCTAGGCATGTCATATTCATCTGTGTGTAACATCACTTGTAGGTACACTTTTGCATTGTTTTCACGATGGTTTGGCTGAGGCAGGAATCTAGATAAGGAATAGAGTATGACGGTCGTTTGTGTGATGTGACATAAACAAGTTTCTGCGACAAACTTGGATAAACAAGATAATTTACTTGATGACGCATGTTTCGTTTGTACAGAACGATTAGTATCAGTAGCAAACTAACCGGTGGAAGTGTATTAAATTTTAAATGTTTTTGAGATTTTTCCGGTAGCTTGGATGGGTGGAATCGCCTTGTGTTTTTCGTTCAAGATGAGGAGCGCTGCGTCAAGGATAAGAGATCCCAAGTAGATATAGCAGGTTCTGAACAAACAAGTATTGTACCGTAAGCAAGGTACTTTGTAGCGGGTAACTAAGGACACTGACAAAGTCGAAGTGTCTGGAATTGGTTTGA
>JAAXOA010001340.1:0-16385 GCA_036561885.1 Salina celebensis
AATCCAACTTGCAGCAAAAGGGTTTTTGGAGGCAAGATCTCAGGATGTGGAGGCAACGGCTGTAAAAAGATTGATAGATATCCGTACATTACTGTTGCTTAATGTTTGTATAATTTTATAGTAAATGTCTAATGCTCACATGAGTTGTTGGAACCGGTGGTGCCGGTCCAGGTTTTGGAGTAGTTGTCATCGGAGCTTTCGTAGTAGTGCTTGTCGTCGATGGTTCTGTTGTTGTAGTACTTGTAGTACTTGTTGTGCTTGTAGTACTTGTAGTCGTAGGTGTTGTAACTGTCGTCGTAGATTTTGGGGTAGTTGTCGTTGATGTTGACGTGGTTGTCACTGGGGTAGTTGTCGTTGTTGTCACTGGGGCGACAGTTGGCTGCACAGGAGTGACTGTGGTCTTCATTGTGCAAATGGCTATGATAAGGACGGATGTCATCACCAAAATGGCGGCCCCGAATCCATATACGATATTTCTCCTTTCTTTGAGATAGTTTATGATACTAGCGACTGTATGTCACATTAATTCAGTTTTTAATCATATAAGATAATAGTACGTTGTTTGCATTTTTCGTTGTTTTCTTAATTGATTTTAATCAACTTACACCTGCCTGGAGTGCCATCATTATATTCTCCCACGCCAATGTCGTCATTGCCAAGCTCATCCGCAGGAACAAGAGCTGGAGACAGGAACAAGATCGTATATGATGAAAGAACGACAACAATGGGTTACTACGTGTAGGTGTCGTATGAAGTGATCAGAAACACTTCCATATAAACACATTTTCATACAAATCTTCATTGGTTAGCAAAAACGGGGATGCATAACCCACAACCAAGTTAATGCGATCAATGATTGTTAGGGTATGAGAAATTAGGAAGATCATATAGTATCTTCGTGCAAAATCATTATATACCGCGCAAAATTCTATTATTTCATGTTAGCCTGATAAGCACCCATGCATTCTTGCGAACAAAGCACAACGTGAAATCGCGAACTCAGTTCCCTTCAATTTTGAAATTTGTATCATCCCATTATAATTTAGTATTTATATTAATTTACTTGCATATCTCACCTCTTTGTGATGAGTCCATGTTTTCTCTTCGTATCGCAATCATTTTAGGCTGTATAAAACTTATAAATGTATCTATAATCTATAATATGAAAGACAGGTAAAGTTTGGATGGAGTGGAATTGGTGTTGATGTATCTTCTTATGTGCAATTTTCGTGTGTAATTGTAATTATGTGTTTCTGACAACACCTGGTCTGTTTTCTATTCACAGGTTTCGAAGATAAAAGGTTTGACACAACTGTGACAATATTTATGATAAGGATACTGTTTTGAATAACGAACAAACTAACTAATTGCACATGGGAGTTGAGACAACGAAATTGAAGTGTTGTATAATTTTTGGATTTACAATAGAACTCTGTCTTCCGTGTATTAGTTTCCACATGTTGCCATTTCCAAACTGAAAACGTTTTCCTTTATGTTGGCTGACAGTATAAACGAATCGGCTTCGTGTCTTCGAGTCACATGAGCCTGGCATATGGGCTTAAACTTGTTTGATAGATTATATAAGTTGATATGAAGTAATATGACCATGAAATTGCTAGTCTACAATGTGAAATGAACGTATGCGCAATAATGCTAGAGCCAATTCTTCTTACACTAGTACTACGTGAACGGGCATACCGTGAGCACAGACGGCATCTTCAGAACGGGTTATTTCACGAAAAGGCTAACCTGTTTGCATATTTCGTACCGCTATCACACGCGAATCATGTCTGCATTGCTTGGCTATTGTCATCAAATAACATAGAAATGGTTTTTCCAAACCAGCAAAAATTAAGCATAAGTATAATATACCGGCAAGAAGCAGCTATCTGTTTGGCTATTCATGGTTATGAAATCAACGATTCCAGTCAGACATAAGGTTTCCAACAGTTAACAGTTCTCGTTATAAAATTTTATTTTTAAACCACTCATAAATACATTTTGTTGGTTCATCATTTAAAAATCACAATTTATGTAATAAAAAAAATCTTTTGTTTATCATATCTGATCCAATCGTTCACATGCCATACCTATTCCAACACCAAGCTGAACACAAGCTGGAGTTGACACTGTCTCCATCTCCGGTAAAATAGAACATCACGATCAACGGTTGTACTGCATGTTTCGTCTATGTGCACAATAGTTCCTATTTGTTTCCACAGAAGACGCTGCAAACTAGTTGGAGTCTTTGGTTCCAACTGGAAGCAAACACTCTCACTCCGGTCCATGTAAATATCATGTAATGCAGCAACTCCAGCCAAAAAACCTGGGATGTATTATTCTGCTCAAGCCCTTATCAGTTCTCCGTCCAGTGACTTCAATTAACTACCGGACAGGTGAATGATAAGGAGTCGAGTCAGAGGAATCATGGTTTCCTTGGAGTTGTGCTTAAAAGTCCTCAGATAGTTTTGTGTCCAGGTAAGCATGAAATAAGAAACAAATGGAAGAATTCGATTAAGTCGCGTGGAATTGCAATGATGAATTTAAATGCATTGCACTTAGCGCAAAACTTTCAGACTTCATTTAAATTCTAGTTTTTTAACGACAAAACTCTATTAAAAATCCTACTCCAAAGTCGAACATTTCATGTTTGTAGCAACACGGACTTTTTATGAAAATGCATACTGAAAACTCGTCTGTCAACTTTTCTATGCGTTCACCTTCCGTTGAAAACCCCGTTGAAAAGTGAAAACACAAAAAGACGCACGATGCAAATTTGGAACGGAAAATTGGATTCAATTGAATTTGATTTATTCTTTGAACGTATTTTAAAACCGCGCTGCCATGTTTTACTTCAGTACAAGAAAATCATACGTAAGACTTCGTAAAACCTGGTCCTATAGAGTCCAAAATGCTATTCAAATCTGAACATTTCTTTTCAAATAATACTACAAATATAATTTCCGTATATTTAAATCCTCTATTGCAAGTTTGGCTGAGGAAAAGTTGACTTTCCAGGCATTTGCCCGTACATATCTTTTCCATAGTAACTTTTACCCTAGCACGGGACCGCATGAGGCTAAATATTATTCAGACATAAAGTACCTCCGAATGAAGCCATACAAGTGTTTCAAATCTCCGGAAAGCTAGCTTATGCCATACTACTTGCGTAAAAGTATGGTAGGTAATACTAATAATAACCAATTTTAATAGTTTCCCCTTTCCGTAAACCTTGTTCAATCCCCAAAAAGTTTTTATTACACTAATGAAATTATAAAATGTCTATAAAAATCGTGGTTGGAGAGTAAGTGTGTGCTAACGATAAAAACAATGAGATTTGAGCTTTATCCGATAAACCGTTTGGAAATCTAACTTACAGATGCAGAACAAGCAAATCTGTCCAACTTAAACAAAACAAGATTGAGGAATAATCAAATCTAACAAGTGTTAAGGTTGCCATGCCAACGGTATTGCATGCATAACTTACTTATGGCTGAAGAAATTTAGATTTGTAGTTTTCATTTACCACAAAATATGAAGAAAAAGTTATTCAAGATAATAAAACTCGAATTACAAATTAGAAAATTTTTCTTACTTTTTCCACTACATGCACAATTCCTAAGTGTATTTCGTCGTCGGTACGTTGAAAGAAATACTTAATAGGAAATTGTTAGTGTTCTTGGGAGAAAAGTAGAAAATTACAGCCAGACGGATGTCGTACGTTTACAGTAGTAAAAAAAGTCCACAAAAGACGGGAACAAATAATAGATTTAATAAAGAAGAACTGAAAAAGAAAATTTTCTGGGATGGGGGCGACGGTAAAATATACGAGGCCAAGATTATATCTTCATGTTCTCTATGCTGATGTATGAGCTAGTGAAAACGGATAGAAGTAAAATTGATTAGACTGATATAGTCTTTTTCCCGCTGTTTTCTAGTCTAGTTATGACTACGCTTCTTTTTAAAATTCTAAAAAGAAGATGGAAAAAACGAGAATGCGTGAATAGAAGTTTTTTTTGAAATTGCAAGTGGGAGAACATCACTCAGTTTATGTCTCCTTTTTATACATTCCGAATGTAGAATGGTGAAAATCTTTTATAGCACTGGCGACCCTTTCTTCATTACGACGATTATTATGACGGATGAGGATGGATGAGATGCAGTTTGGTTGACTATCGTGCTTCGGGAAAGTATCGGTGACACTGTCGAACGACTATCACCCTGGAGAAAATCATCTATAAAGAGAACGTGTTCAACTTCCATACGGCATCCTTTGTTGTTATGACTACTGAAGAATGTATACTTATAGTGCGTTGGCGGTGGGTTTACTTATTGCCTGCTTTCACTGCAATGGATAAGGTACATGAAAATTGCTCCAAGCGCAGGCAGTGCAGATTTGTGCGTTCTTGCGGTTTCTTTGTTAACTGATAATTTTTTTTCAAGCTCACAAAAACTGCTCTAGAAGTACATTCCACAAAAGAAAAGTCAGCATATTGTGGGGATCGGGAAGATAATCTCATAGATACAATTTTTATTTTTATAGCAGATAGATGTTCAGAGCAAGGCTAGATACTTTCCCCTGATGCCTTCAGCTATTCTCTTCTTGACTACTGGAAAATACTGTTACGTCATTAAAACATGAAGAGGGTTTTCAGTTTCTCTTGTTGAAATACATCTGAAATAAAGTTCACCATGCGTCGTCCCTTACCGCAAGAGGAAAATTGTAACAATTTCACAAGCGCGTTTACTTTTGAGTAAGTAATTTTACGCGGAAAACAATAATGATGCTGCTGCATTAACGAGCTAACATATCATACCCGTATAATAAGTTTAAAATGTTTGCTTGTTTCTTAATTGCCAAGCTTTTACACGTAGGCATTCCACATACGCACCGACCTCCATAGGGATGTTGGAAAGAGTTTATAAACTTGAGGAAAATTTGCATCAAGCGTATCCGTGACGGAACATAAAATAGTTTGATACAGGGCCTGTAATTATCTAACTCTAACATCGTAAAACTGGAGATTGATTGAACCTATGGTAGCAGCGAATCCTTAGTCGTTTACTTTTGTACTATTAATATTTCGCATACACAGTCTGTACCGTACTGAAACTCTATGAAAAGTACTATGATCATGATTAATTGAACATGTGACTTCCCCAGAGGCGAAACCTCAGCTGAGAGCGGATGTCACCGTTTTCATAAAAGCCTTTTGTATAATTTATCCCGTTCACAAAGTGCAGATGATGCTTGTTCATATGAAAGGATAAAAAAATATATTAAATTGTGGTAACTCCCTTCCGAGTTTGATTACGAGAAGCTGAAAATTCTTGTCTTGAAATACGGTTCCTATACTTAATGCTTTCCCTTCATCGAGTGATGGGAAAACCAGCACTTTCTCCAAAAATCTTCGCAGCGTATTCCATGGCTTATGAAAAGTCAAGCTTCGGAAGAAATTCAATATTAATGTTTACCAAGCTCAAAACTGCTTTCACTTCATAATGATTCTTCCAAGATGACTACATTATAAACACATAAATTTTAATAGATTGAAGGCTGATTCATGCATACCCCAATACATTTGCAACCTCCTCTCAACCCTTTTTTCTTATTCACAGCTGTATAACATTTTCAGACCGCATACAACGAAACTTTCGTAAATTGTACCAAAAGTGCTTTGAGTTTCTCTCTTGACACTTTATGATGGTTGTGAGGATGTATCTCATAACTTGTTCGCGTGTGGAGGCTGAGCCGTTATCGGAAAGAAAACCCGTAAGTAGAAGGCAATCTAAGATAATTTTGGTTGGATAAGAGACAAGAAAAGAAATAAAACTCAGGAGTAATGATAAAATACGAGTAACGCAAGATTCATAAATGAAATGGAAAGATGGTTCTTGATCATGTGGTAGGATGCAATATAGATTCTCTACAAAAAATACTAACAGAGGAAAAAAGGTAGAACCCGAAACATTATCCTTCTGTACAACATTTTCTACGGGAAAATAACTGTTTCAATGTTATAGTTTTCTTCCAGTGGAGTCGTATGGCGGTAATAACGAGAAAAAAAGTTATTCACTTTACTCTCTCTTTCCGTGCAATAGAATTATGGCCGATGTAAGTGTGTTTTATTTCTTACCCTACCTTTACTGCGAAAAAAAAACGGTGAGAGAGAAAGCGAGAGAAGATGGATAGACAACCACTTACTAAACTGTAACCCACTATATGCCATATTGGCTCCCAATGTAAGTGATGTGTGCATTCATGAAATCTAACCACTACGACTGTTCACTAACTTTTTTTAACTGGATAAAAAAAACTAGAGTACCTGTATATATCGTTGTCTATCTAGGAAAGGTAAGAAGATAACGGTGTGTTCCATATAGATTTCTCCGTGAGCATCCCTTCGTTCTCAGCGTTTCGACAAATAATTTGTTCTGCTCATCCAAAGAATGTTGGAGGAAAAAAAACGCGATAAAAAACGATTGTGCAGATAGAAAAGGAGAATAGAAGTGGGAATAGTAGAGTTAAAGAAGAAAGAAGGGAGAATAGAATGAAGATGAGTACGGAATGGGCTCACATTGTACACTCACACGAAAGACTGAAGGAAAATAGCAAGTGATACTGAATCTCCCTCTTTTCTTCTCATCGTTTACCATTTTTCTTCAAAAAATACACATTCCAAACACGGCAATCATAAGGTCAAGAATGACTGCTACTTTTTTTTTCTCTTCGCCGCTCCTCTATATATTTTCTTTCTCTTTTTTTTACTCCCTATTACACCACTCATGAAAATGAGAAAGAAAGAGAAAAAAAGAAGGAAATGGTTTCTCCTAAATTGCACAAGGTATAAATGTGGCATCCACATGCCAGGAAAAAAAAGCATGAACAACTATGTTGATCTAGAGTGATATACGACTCTGCAGCATTTTTTAGATTGTTTGAGATTCAAACTGTTTTTTAAGAAAAAAAATCATATTGTTACGTCTACCTCTCTGGTCTTTTGTTCGGAACTTATTTACAGTGTAGATGTAATCGTTTTCTTTCAGAGGACAAAAATGGAAACTGAAAATAGTTTTTTATCTCGTTTTTTTTTTCAATTTCGCATTGTGTTCACGGATATAATTCATACAGAAGTACAAACAAAGAGCTCAAGGGTCTGTAGACTATTAAATCATAATTAACAGTAAGAAATTAAGGACTAGATAAAGCTGAAAACTTTTCGTTAATTAAAAAATGTCGATATACACAGCTTAGTTTGCATCACAAGGATACATTTTGAAGAAGAATGTTGGAGTGATTGCAAAGGAATCAATCATCATGAAGAGGTTTTCTCCTGTTCCTTGTGTTTGAACTTCTTATCAGTGTAGTTCTATTGTGTTTGCTATTTCACTGAGTCTTCACTATTCTACACAATATAATCTTTGCAACCTACGCTGTATGTTGTCACATTAAACAGTTGGAGAAAGCAGTGTTTTCAATTGACTACTTTATGTTTGAACGGAGGACAAAACGACTTACTGCCTTATCTACAATCAGTTGAAAATTATGTTATACCTCGAGTGGCAAGGAACTTTCTCTTGCAGTTCACTTTATCCATGTAAGATTCGCAACCTTGGCTAGGTAATAAAAAAATCTTTTCCATCGGCTTTCTCCTTTCGACCCACTCCTTTTGCTCAACGGTTGGGGAAGGAAGACTTGCTAGACCAGTCGGCCGAAAAAGCATAGGTTGGTCGTACTAAATGTAGCAAAAGAAAAGACTGGCGACCTGTGTTCGCTTCGTAATTTTTTCCTTTAATCATTGTAAAACGTGCCTTTCGCTGTTACATTTTTATATAGGAAAAGTAGCACTTCTCAAGTTTTCCTCGAAGGCTACATAAAGCATAAGTCTTAATTATCGAAACAAAACTCTCGTTGTGAATTCTTTAATTTTTGTCCAAAGAAAACTACTGAATTCAGTCTGAGCAGGTGCTTGATCAGCATCCAGTTATACTCACAATGACCAAGACCACGTTTGCACTGAACGGTATCTGCATTCAGTAAGCGAATAGAACCTGGTCGAGTAAAGTAATTTAAATAATATGACTGAAAATTCGTCAGGTTGTCGAAGAAAGTTACTTTCATTAACTGCATCTGTTCGGTCTGCTTTCTCCTTTTAAGCTTTCTTTCCCAACCTTCATTTTGTAAGCACTGAGCGCTTGAAAAAGTCAAGTTAGTCTAGCGTTAGACAAGTTTTGCAACACTTAGGCTTCTCAAATTCGTCGAATAAATAGTTCAGACAATATGACGGGCTGTGCTCATGTTACAATCCTACAACAACGGGTTAGTTATTTCAACCTCCTTTATTCTCGTGACAGTTTATTGCTACATCTTTCGTCAACAAAATCCTTCCATTACAACCCACGTATTCTCAATTTAAAGAAACCTTTTCCCCAGACCATTTTGAAAGAGAAAGTATCAGAAGGGAAAAAACACAAACAAGCATCCAATATATAACGACGAAACTATTGAAGCTTACTTGTACTTTGGATTTATAGCCTCCTACATAAACAAAGCTTTATACTTTCTCCATGTTATCACTATATTTAAAGTACTTCAAGTATTTTCCCTTAGAACAATCAATGTCTTGTGACAACGCAATAATCATTACCAAAATCTCACCATTACGTTCACACATTGAAAAACAATTTCACAGCATATTTTCCCAAAAATCATACAGTTTTTTTGTCTTTTTTAATGTAAAAAAAGTTCTCAGTTTCTGTCATGATTGTATTTTTGTCTTTTGAGCTATCAAAGGGGCTTTTCATAAGCAAAACGTCTGCACGCGGGTAAAGTACATGTTATACAAACTTTTCCGAGTTACATATGCACGTCTAATGTTTGACTAGGCTTGCCTACTTTTATTTATTCCAGTGAACATGGATGGAAAGATAGATAGATGAGGTATCAAGAGGATTCTCATTTCCCATGCGGTGTTATTTCTCTTACCATTTACTTAGGTCTTCCTTCCATTTATTCCACCACGACGGAACAACGCCGAGCACGGTGATGTGGAGCCTCAGTAATAAAGTCTCCGTCGTGCGATTTTAGTATAACCTTCCTCTTTTACTATCATCACCAACGTAGTTGTAACTCCTGCTGATATATTGCTCCTAAAATGTACCAAGGTTGATGTCGTTTTTTCTGCCATTATTACCATTCTGCCTATCTCCTTCCTTACATGCTCGTTTTTAGCAATAAATACGAAGGTGAATGTGTTCCAAACATATAGTATAGAAGAAAAAAAAAACCAAGGAAAAAATTGTTATATAGAACTTATCATTCTTTTGTTAAGTTACGTGTCAGAGCGAATCTAAAGTCATCCTATAACAGACCATATAAAACACGAAGCTGTCTCTCTTCCCCTCTGACACTATACAATCATCTAATATATATTACTCCTTCTAACTTTTTGTGTCATCGTCCCTCGCTCATAGTAGACTCGCTATTTTTGTTAGTTGGAGGCAGACACACACGCCGAGGCAACATATCAGGCTAGCATGCTACCCTTTTTAACGGAGATGGATTACAGGCAGCAGAGGAATAATTCCATCGAGCTATAACACCACATTACTTTCTCTCATCATGTCATATGAAATGTGTCTTGGACTTTGTCTCTTTTCTCTCCCGTGGCTAAAGGATGTTTAAAAGCACATACATGCATACATTCTGTCTAGTCTTTTTAATACCAAGTTTCATCATCCTGCTCGTCATCGTTATTATTATTATATAACCAAAAAAAGATTTTAACACTAGAACGGAAGATGTTATATGAAGGTGGGAGGGAGAAATGAGTAAAATAGTAATGTAATAGAAAGCGGTAACCCGTTGGTGTAATATACTGTGCATAATAGTCATACAAGATATGATCCTTAAGTAATGAAGGAGAAAATCCTCGTGTTTTATGTTGTCTTTTTACTTTATGGATGTACATGTGGTGGTAAAATGCAGTGTATAGAGTATGTGGTTAAAAAGGTAGCTTTATAATGGTAAGATAAAGATGACAACAATGATTACTATTATGGGTCTACTTCTATATACACAGGATACTTTAAAGGAGCAGATGATGCTACAACTTGGAATGGGATATAGTTCTGGCTGTTTACAAAATCATCATGATTGTGTCGGCATAAATATAAATAGAAGTTGTTTCAAGAGAATGTAAGGGATAAGAGTATAAAGTGAAACACAAGAGACTTTTGAGTCTCAGCGTTACTTACTGGATAGCACTTTTTTCCCTATAGCTTGTAACATGGATTATGATAGAAACAAAGTAAACATTCAGGCACATTCACAAGTTTTATATCATCCTTGTTTGTCTCAAAATGTCTCTGACATAGAGAACAACAACGACACAGCGAAAAGTTTTTCTTGACTTGGTAAAAGAGAGGAAAGAGAGAGACACACAAACATGCCTAAACAGAGACAGTGAAAACTGTTCATATTCTTGAATGCGAGTTTTAGCCTGTTCATAATACATAGAAAAATTTAATAGCAAATTCCACGGCGGTTTTTCCTCCACATGCTTGTTTTTACCTGGCTTTTCCCTGAATACATGACTTTCTACCTTTGGTCCAAATGGAAGGTAAATTTGTATCTGTGTATGGTATAAACATGGTCGTTGCGTCTGTGAAGGAGGTTCATTATTTTGATGATAGTGATCATAGTTGACGCTGAGTGGAAGACGGTTGAATGTTCACGGAAACGACAAAGTAATGTGGAAAACAGGGGACACTGTTTTCGTTTAATATCTTCCAGCTACAAAACGTCAGGTGGAGAAAAAAGCTCAGNGTAATGTGGAAAACAGGGGACACTGTTTTCGTTTAATATCTTCCAGCTACAAAACGTCAGGTGGAGAAGAAAGCTCAGAAATATATACAAACTGTATACATCTCTAATCTCCACAAGACGAAATGATGGAAAGTTGGGTCGGAGAATGGTGTGGGATGCGACAATGTCTCTTTTTTTTATCACGGTGTTATGCATATTTGAAAATGTTTCCTTTTGTCTCTCTACCACTTTAATTTAGACTTGCTCTTTCACTCACAGTAATTACGGTGATGATGAAGTCTAGTAAGAATGATAAAAAGTTAAGCTGTAAATGATAGAACGCTCGTGTAAATGGGAAATTAACGGAGGACCAAAAGGATATCAAAACAAGCAAGCCCGAAAATGTTCTTCTTAAATTACTTTAAATAGTCATGTAATGAAAATTGTGAAGTGGTCTGTCAAAAAATGTTAGAAATGAACTGTAAAGTTACAACTTAAATTTTTCATTCGGTTGCAAGGCTAACTTGCTACACCTGAGGGATACATCGCTATTTTAGCAAATATTTTTCTTTAGAGCTTCTATAGTGATTGACTCAAGTTAAGTTTCCAAGGAAATTTGTCTTCACTTTGATGTATGTGTTTATAATGATACTCAGAGCAAGTAGTCAGTGATCTCGATCGTCTTCAAAAAGTCATTGCGAGGAGAACACGGGGACAATTCAAACTGTAAGGAAGTGTGAAGCATGACATATTGCACCGATTTATCTGACTGACAACTCTTTTATCAAGCTGTCTAATCAAAATGCATTTGGGGAAGGAGCTCCTTGTTAGGAGTATTGTTTTGACAGGCAATGGATTTTCAAGGATTCTCAATAAACGAACATTTACATACTTTATTGGGAATTTACAAAGGCAACTGCACAACCAATGTGCTTAAGTTCTTGAGTGTTGCGGTTGCGGGAGAAAATGTACACGTTACGGGTACATCACTATAAAAGTTATATTTTGCACACTTAATTTATCAAGAAAATCCTTTCTAGTCAGTTTGTAAACGTAATATAGTTGTGAATCCGAGCGAGTGCCTATGTACCTATCGGCTGCGAGTAAACAAAAGGCCAAAATATGAGTTTTCTCTCCTCTGGCAATCTCAACTTGATTTCACTAAAAGAAAAGAATAAAAACGAGGAGAAGGGTACATATAAACTGTACAAAATATCAGACGTTTTCGCTCGTTCTCCTGAATTGAATTTCGTTCCTCGAGTGAATGATTCAATTGAAAGAGTATCGTTTTTGCATGCTTTACTAACTTGCCAACGAAGGATTCCTACAATAGTCATAATTGGATTGCAAACATGTAGAAATATTTAATTTCCTGTGATGATTTTGTGTACATGCGAAAGACCTAGAGAGGATGGAGGAATAATCTAACCATCGACTTCCCTAGTCGAACACCACGTCGCGCATATTAAAAAGGAAAAGTACATCAAAAATGCCAGTACACATGACAATAATTTTCTATCAACAGTGTGCTACAACCACCCTCAGTATTTCAACAGCTAATCTATTTAATATATATTTTAATAGGCTACGTATGCGGACTATTTTCGTGTCATTGTACGTAGAAAGTTGTATTTTAGTAGAAAACGTTCAAGTCTAAACCTGAGCATTTTTAATATTATCATTTATGCATATAATATCCGCTTCAATACCTCCAACTCTCAATCTCGCAACTCCTTCCTTCTTCCTAGTATATGAAATCTGAGACCTATTGCCGAACATGGTTGAAGTTTTAAAGAGAAAGTTTTTCACATACCACAACCACAACATACATTGTATCACCGCGCACGAGGATGATGATATCCTCATCATTCTCAGCGTGGTTCACTAAAGCTTGAAATATTGACATGTGAGGAAAAGAGGATGATATTACGAGAAGATTCAATAAAATCGAGAAACTCTGTGTGTATAGGGGGTTTTGAGGGAACAAGGGAATAACAAAACAGAAAAAAAAACTTTCATCACACATACCTATTTAGATGAAATGCTCGCGCCGAAATTGCTCTGGAAGAAACTTTTGTATACCGGTCGACTGGGTCCAAATCTTTATCCAAAAGTAATATCATTACATCGTCTTTCTCTGAATGGTAAACTGCTTACTAGAATGGAGGACTAGGCAAATTTAAATGAACCAAATTTAAGGATAGACATACCCCATACAAAAAGAACAACTTTGCTACTTCCTCCCATCCGAAAATTTTCTAGTCGCATGTAAATTAACGTGTTTAATATGTTTGCGTCTTTCGTGGCGTGTGATAATGGCTGAAGCAGTTAGTGACGTTGTTTGCCAGTACACACAACCATACTAAAAGAAATGATGCACATAGATATTGTTTTCCCATCAACTTGTTGTGGGTTGTTAAGCACTGCTTTTTCTCCTGGTGTCTACGAGGAAATAAACGATGTGAGTGTGCAAGAACAGCACTGGGAATGGGCTAGATAACAATCTAATGATTATGACGACTACTTTGTTCTGTTTGCCATTGTATTTTCCTTTCCGTACTGCACTCCTTGGTGTTTGTTTATTGAAAAACTTGTTCCTACTTTATACTGCACGTAGTATGAAGCCGGTTTCTACCAAAAAAATAAATCTATTTTCAGCTGTTGTTCATTTCAAGTTACTCTCTACTCAAAGGATGCAAGTTGTAATGCATGAGAAAAGTAAATTTCATGTTGTGTTCTCACTGATTTCACAAAATAGTAAATACTACAATTCGCTCATGCAACAAAATTACTGCAGAGGGAGCGAAAAAAGATGAAGAAAACATTGCCAATGCTTTCTCCAATGTCTGCCTTTATTATTCCCATTTTCTGTTCCGTCCGCTCCTTCTTCTTGTTTCCAGCTAAATTGAATATTGAGATGGGCTGTGCTGAGGGAGAAAATGAAATGACAGGCATTTTGCGCATATAATGATGAATGCATGTAGAAAAACGTATATCTATTCATTATCTCTATTCTTCACCGCCTCACAATACTCTTATATCTCTCAAAATGCACAACTCTGAAAATAATAGAAATTGAGTTTGTTTGGAAGGAACACGAGAGAGAAAAAAAAATCTGTGAGAGAATCGAGTCTAGATAGATGGATGACATAGGTGAAAGCTTGCCTGCTCTACATACTCTTTTTTTCCTTCCAACAGCTGCACAGTTTACTCAATGGTCTTTCCCTGTCTTTTCTCCACTACGCTCTTGACTTCCCTCTAAAAAGATGAATGGTTGTGTAAGATCTACTGTCTCTGTTGTTCTTTTTTTTCAGCTGTTGTCTATATTAAGACACATATTTTCTATTGTCTATATTCATTTAGATATAATTTCCCCAGAAATAGAGTAGGAGGTGCAGTAGGATACAAGCCAGTGATTGCTATTTGCAACCAACGGAAAACAGATTCATCTCTTTTTTCTCCGTTCGTCTTTCTCTTTTTGCTATGTTGTAGTGTGATAGAGTCTTCTCATCGTACATTGCCTTTTGGCACGTCTGCCTTTCTCTTCTTTCTTTTCTACAAAAAAAAAAACGACGTCCACACAATAATATAAAATTCACGAGGAAATTATATACAGTTACAGAGAAGACAGGTTTAATACTTCATATACTATTCTCTTTTTTACTCACTCATTTTCCTTCCTTCAGGCATGCCCTAACGAAATGTCGATCTTTTCATTTACGTACAACGTCCTTTCACCAAATAACGAGTGCTTATTTCAGTATAACTTTAATACTTCACAACACTGCGTTATATAAACAGTCTTGCTGCTTATGCTTTGGTCTTGAACAGAATACATCTTTGTACTTCCTCAAAAAGAATATCTCTAGCGGGTTTTGGTTTTTGCTACGACAGGCTACCACCCTTTAACAAGGCTTTTTTTGGCCTGATGATGTTTTTTTCTCGTTTGGTTATTTGACAGTGCTGTTGTGTATTGCGTTCATTGATGCCATGATTTTTGGCTTGAGATTCCCTCCTGGCGCCTACATCTTTTCCAGGCTTACAATTTCAATTTACTCTGCGGTAGGTTGATGCACCGAAATATAAATTGATGGAAAAAAGAAAGAGAAAAGAAAAGGGGTATAAGAGAAACAGTTTAGTGTTGAAAAACAAGAAGACAAACACATTACCCGAGAAAATAATAATAATATTGCTATAGAGTAGCGAATCCATTATGTGCCGACTTGCTTGCATTGTACATGGTTCGCTAGCGTCCTTGAGAAGGCAAGGGGTAACAAGAGGAAATAGTACCGGTTCTGTGTTTTTTTACATCACTCTAGGATATTTATATGGAAAAGTGAACAGGCTTCCATACCTACTTGTGTGCAGCTCATGTCTTGTCCTTTCGCAATCAAATGGGTAAACCAACCAGAAATTGACCTGTCAAAGAGAGAAAGTAAGAAAACGACCAATGAATATAGTGCCATGTGGTGGTTATATGTAATGAAACAGAGAAAGCACATGATTGAGAAAAGAAATGTATTGCAGTATGATCATCTAAGTATTCGCAGACCTGTCCTATTATTATTTTTAGAAGCCAACCCAACAGATTTGATGAAGCATCAACGAGCATTTGATTTGAAGTAATCAAGATGGAAAACATAACATGAAAGAATTCGATTTAGTCTCTTTCAACATGAGCTGCCAATGTTTCTTAGCCTTTTTTCTTTCATTTTCATTTAGGGCTTATTTATTCAACGGAAGTAAGCTCATAGGTATATAGTAGTTTAGTTTGTAAACTTCGTTTGAGAGATACTAGTGCGAAATTGTATGAAATATGTACAAATACAATGAGAAATTTTCCCTACTAGAATATAGTCTAATACATATGAAAAAAGATGTACTGGTCATGTAATTTAATAGATAGTTGGATAGATAATTTTTATACTAGTATATATCCTTCGTCGGAATAAATTCAAACAGATTTGTCTTCAGACAAAAGTCGTGTATGGAAAAATGCATAATAGATTCCTCCTTTTCCTATTTCGTAATCTGTAGTATGTTTAAAATGCGTGGAATTACTTCAAAAACAATCAATTTGCTAATGAGACCACACAAACAGTTGCAAAAAAACGCACAAGTGAAACGCACTTTGTTTTAAACCTGTTTTAAAATGAGCCACAGAAACTATTGCAACGTGTGTCATACAGACCATGATAATAATAGTTAGAACTATTTATCACCGTATGTGCGAAGCATTAACAACCCCAAACTATACCCATTAATGGGTTTTTGGCGGTGTTTGTGTTGTATATAACAAAACGAGTCTTGCCAGTTTCCGATAATCAGGCAAGTTGTTTGGCACTACTTCAAATCTTCGTCATTATCTCCATTACCATTACTCGCCAAACCAACACACAGTTCAGATAGACTCGTGGAGAGAAACGTACATAAACCCTAGCCGTAGCCACTAAGTTGGTGTCGTTATCCTAACAGCGTGCTTCACAGTCCCATCAGCATAACGTTTCCTGTGTGTGTGGCTCCGATTAGAGAAAAAATAAAACGAAATCATGAGGACAACTGAAAACGGAAAGGGCTG
>JAAXOA010001341.1:0-16382 GCA_036561885.1 Salina celebensis
AAGACAAAAACTTCATCGGTGAGTATGCAAGTCGTTGAATGACCAATAACAAAGTATTAAAATAAATTGCGTTTACTGTGGTGGACCACAATATGGTCTTAGTTAAAATGATTTAATTGTGGTTTGGTAATTAAAGTCTTATCCATACATCAAGTTCATACGAAGTTTTGTTTTATTTTGCGCATTAGCTACTCACAAATGGATAATATTAATCACAAAGGGTTAATATTAATCCGTAGAACTACTTTTACTCACAATTCTTATGACCAACTTGACACTACGTAGGACAAGCAGGGCGCGACGTCTTGGTAATAAATTACGTCTCTGGAAGCTATAGGTATCGATGGTGTTTGACCAAATAAGCGCAATTTCTCACATCAAAACATAAACCATTCTGGATGTTGCCATTTTTGTTCATCTTAAGAGCCGACTACAATACCATTTTACATAGGCTTTCAAAGATAATAAAACTAAGAATCTGTGACATCGACAAGTGCAAAAATGAGCAAATTTCAACAATATACATAACATAGTGATATGCGGTAGCATAAAGAGAGGTACGTTTGCGTATGTCAAACTGTTGGATTCGCACTTGTTTTCGACGTGGAAGAAATAGAAATGTCCATGAAGCTATGTCCAACTTACAATTTTGTTTCACCATCAAATACTTTTATTGTTGAAATCAAGTTTCATAGTTTAAAACACCAAGTGTGATTTCAGCTTTAAGCATTTACACAAGATGAAATTTCAGTTTGCCAATTTCATGATTATTACATTGCCCATAATGAGTGTATTTTATTCCATCTTTCGTCTTTTAGAAATGGCCTGTATATAGCCATCTAAGCCTCCTACTTAATTCAAACCTTCCCAAATGAACGATGAGAATTACCGGAAACGTAGTCATCAGTTTTCATTTTGAGGTGGGCAGAACGTCTAGCAAAATGAGTTTCCACACGCCGGTTGCAAATGACTGCACAAAACGGCCATTCATCACGACAATAGGATTTGGTATGAAAGAAGACAAACTGTAGAAAATTGGTGCCTTGTCGTACGCTATAATATAGTATTTCCCGTAAATGAGAAATTCGCAAAGAGGGGCTAAAAAGAAGCAAGAACACGCGTTCATGTCATTGTCATGCCATGGACGAGTGATTACTAAGCCTAAATGCTTCTGACATGGTTATCATAGTACTTGCAGATTATATCGTACAACTTGATTTTGCTACAAGAAAATGCAATTTTAGAAGCCGAAGTTTCTTTTCAAAGTCCACTTTCATACACTACCTTTGGGTATTTTGGGAAGTTTTTTTTGCCAGAATGTCTAACTTGTTAAATAAACCTTGCAGCTCCTCCTCGCAGATTTCAAAGCTAACTTTGTAGGTGCAGCCTCATGAATCCCAACGGCTCTACACACACCATTTTCGTAGAATACGAAAATAACTTCTCAAAAATAGTATACCATAACGTTCTTGTAATTACTACTTTTGTCTCTGTAATTCATGCAATTAAAGTAACACCCAAAAAGCTTTCCCTTCCTTTTTGACAGTCGTATTACTTTTCTGCATAATAAGCGGCTTCCCTACATATAGAAAAAGAACCAGAACATCCATAAAATTGCCATTGTCATAAAAAACTAACAGTATTTATTGGTTGCCCTTAAACTGTTTACTGCCTAATACTTGCATTCAGTTTGTGACAATTACGTAACAGACATTTTACCAACCGTCAAATTCAAATTTCAATGAAATCTTATACAAAACCAAGTGGCATGTTATTTACACTTTCATATTAGTTTTCCGGTCATCAATCAAGCCAACTCACGGCATGATGTGCACCGTGCACCTTAAATGCACGCTATGAATGATTCGGAAGTACACATTTCATATAGGATACAAAAATCTGTTCTACAAAAATATTGAGGTTTTTTGTATGATCATTGTCAGTTTTTTTATAGTTGCCGATTTTCATGCCGATAAAATTCTATGCGAAATGTATCACATTCATCCCTCTCTGACTGCACCACACAAATTGGAATAATAATTAGATTAGATAGCCTCAAAATGAAATGCGAATTTCCATGCCGATAAAATTCTATGCGAAATGTATCACATTCATCCCTCTCTGACTGCACCACACAAATTGGAATAATAATTAGATTAGATAGCCTCAAAATGAAACGTATTTAAAATTAACAACAGATAAAGATCTCATGTATTTGATACATTTTTAAGTAGTATTCTATTTTTTATTGTAAACTGTGTTAGATGAACTAAACCAGAAGAGTAGCTTTGAGTATTGGAGCATCATCAGGACATTCTCAGATCAGATTTATATTTTAAAACCTACCAACCCCCTTTTGTACTTTTATGTGAGTTCAAATAGAGAGAGTTACATTTTTAGCAAATATTTATATTTTGAACGCGTAGTAGTACGAAGCAGTATAATCCATTCGGAATCACGATGAATCCGGCAAATGGCCAAGTTCGAAAGGAAAAAAAAAATTGCCACTCTTGTACTACAAACTGCAACCTGATTCCTCTCATCTTCTCATCAAGCTAAAAATGCAAGAAGACAAGTTACTAATACAAAAACGTTATTTTTGGTTGTGTCTCAATGCCTAAAGTTCAATTAGAAGCCAAAACTATTCCTAGATTCAATTCTTCTCATGATTACTCTCAACCCCAAAAGAAGCTTGTTTTTACGACACAAAATAGAATGACCATTTTTGTCGAGTGTGTGACTGTAAATAATACAATCATCACAGAATAATAAATACTATCGTTTCTGTTTATTATTGCAAACAAGCACAGCTTGTTTTTTTTTATCAAACGCCTAAACAGCATTGTTCATAATCATAAAACATTCTATCCACACGGATCATCCGTGCAAAACTAGTCCCAATAACAACACAGTCATGTCAACCCAAATCATCCTCACCAGTTTCAATACCGTATTAGAGTGTACACCTCAGACACATCTCTATTTTAAATAATAATATAAAGTACCCTGTAAAACATAACATTATCATCATCTTCATACCAAGTTTGTTATTTTTTTTCTCATTTTAACTCAGTTCTGTACAGTCCAATACAACGACACCATAAATCTCTAAACTCTCGTCTGTTTTTCTTTTAACCTGATGTCTGCTAATGTTGTTTTTTTAGCATGTGATTAAAAACTGCACAAAAAAACTATCTTTGAGCAGCTGTGTCAGTCCCACAAGCTATTTTAGACCAAATCATACATTTTTTGTACAAATTTTGCCTCTCTCTTTGGCCGGCAGAATAGACAAACAAAAAAAAACGACCGTTGCTTTACGATTTTGTTTCGTTCGTTAAAGATTTCTTCTTGAGTAGAACGTTCAAGTGTTGGGCTTTAAAAAAAGAAACAAAGTTTGTTTCAGCTACTGAGGACCATGTACAGCGTGTAGGCTGAAACTCAACTTTGGCTTGCAAGTATTTAGCTGCTGCAGCAGCAAGATATGACGACGAATAGTAGAAGTAGCGCTTGTAGTTTTGTTTCACGTTTTTTTTTTGTTTTGTTGACGCGGATTCCCTTTGCCATAGCAAAGACACACAACAATCTATCCAGCTGCTTCTATTGCTGAGGTGGTGATCATGGTGACTGCATGACTGCTCGTTGTGTCCACCACTTTGGTAGTTATACAATTTTTATTTTCTTCCTTTACATGCCTTTTTCAAAGTTTATATTTTGTTGAGTGAGTGTCACAACCAATCTTACTTATCCGTGTTTGTCCCTTATTGGGCAAAATAGATTTACAAAAAAAAGTTATTGTCTCACTACGCGACCTTCTTTTATGCCAGTCTATTAAACAAAAAAAACTTCGTACTCATTTTAGGGAACGTTTGAAGAATCGCAGGAAAGATCTGAATAGTTTTTTTTCACGGCAATTCTAGTTTTTAGTGTGCATGTGTGAGTGAGTGTGTGGAGAAGTTAAAAGAAAGAATGCTTGTGTGGTAGAGTACCGCTTTTCTTAATGTTTATGTTTTAGTTTTATTATCCAGAGAGGAATAAAAGTTAAAAGTAGTTAAATCCCTTGAATGAGATCTCATTAGCACCTTTGCATTCAATCTTAAGTGAATAGAAGTTTGAAGATATTAAACCTGTGAAATCGATAAAGTGAACGAAAGTTTGGATCTGGACAAGGACTGGACAAGGAGGGAATTTGTCCCTGGGAGGAATTTATTAGCTGGCTGATTGTATAGTTGTAAACCTGAAGAAACCATGATTCCCTATGTTCTCTCCAAAGCCATCTCGTAAGTTGAAAGTTGTAACAAACCAATTTTGAATCATATTATGTATTATTGAACATTTTTTAGTTGATTGTGGGTTTGTATCACCAAAGACGTAGATTTCCGTAACGTAAAAAAGGAGGCTGAGTTCTTAATGCGGCAGATAGTTTTAGTATTGTCAGAAGGTTTTTCATATGCTTTGTCGGAGCATCTTTTCAAGTTGAGGTTAGTGGTATGTGTGAGCATTTCTAATTATGTCAAGTTGGATGCATCATTCTCTACTCTATTGTCTGTGGACGTTTTTAGTAGCGCGAGGTAGAAACGTTAAGCGTTTCCGGGTGCAATACCCGGGCTGGGCTCGAGATTAATTTTTTGAATGTTGGATCATTTCAAATGGCATTTACTCAAAAACTCGTCAACCAAAGTTTACTGCTCGCCTTTGGTTTTGCAACTTTGACCGATCATATGAAAACGCGAATTTTTATTATTTGCATGGCCATAATTGTACACTTGAGATTGGGAATAGAAAAATTATACTTTGTATAGTTGACTGTCCCTTGTGCACAAACTTCGATGTCGAATTTAACATGCTGACAGCAAAACGTTTTTCCATAAAAGATATGAGAGTTCACGCAACAAATTATTGTTTGAATTCATTGCAACGTTCGATAAATTCTTTATATTACGTTACGTATTGTATCCGCATGGTATTGTTAATGTCGAAAAAACTATCAGAGATTCATGGTATCGATTTCTTTCGTAGCCTAACCAAGCTCATAATCTTGCAATTTCATCAATTTTAATGTCTGTAAGAACCATGCCTTATACCGAAAAAATACCCCAATTGGTTTTTAGGGGAAAAAAATCTCAGTTATGAAATATGTTCAAATAGTTAAAGTTAAGCCCAAAGGAAGTTGTCACCTACTGCGTACCTTCAGTATTGTCTTCGTCACCAAAACATACATTGAATGAATGAATGGCATTACCGGAGCCCTTCACAATGATGTGTCACATGCGAAAAACAATTATGTTGAAAATGTCACCGGTGCGACCTGTAGGGCATCCACAGACAGACGCAGTCAGCGATCTCTTTCATTGCTGAGCAAATTTAAACTTACTAACAAATATAGCACATAAGGTTATAATTTTAGATTAATTAACATTATTTAGTACTTAGTTACTGCTATCTTAAAATGAAATGTATACATGTAGTAACTGAGCTAAGTGAAGGCGGAAAGAAAACCGGAAATTCGCTTTTTCAACCATTTCTCTGTGAGCATCCTATTTACTTTATCGGCTGGTTGAATTGAAGCATCTAAACTATTTGCAAGTGTAGCTCTGTGATGAGTATTTATGTTTTCCCGTAGTGGAATGAGAACAGATGAAATATGCGAGTTTCCTACATGTGCAACTGAATTTTCGTTCAGCTCAAATCACTATTTTCCAAACATTCTACCCATAAACCTTATTGCTTGGAGTGTGCCAGTAGTCCATTACGTTGTAGTTGTGTGCGTCTTCTTTTTAGCAGTAACGTACATCCGCATCTTTCCCAAGAGTACTTTCACGCATTGGCATGTCGTTCCAAGATATTTTTGTCGAGATATGTAGTTCTCATAAAGCCGATCATTACATTATGTATGCTCTAGGTGCGTCTTTGATGTTTTATGCATATTAGCTTTTACGGAAAGAAGTGAACGTTATCATTAAAGTTTAAAACCGCGTGCTCGACATGAAGCAATTGGGTGTACTAGGTGAAAAATGCATAAAAAATAGAAGGATGTCTCGGCGTATTCAATAATTCTCTCAATCCTATGTTCCGCCGTCATAATAGTTTAAAATGAATGTTTCTTATGATTTCTTCTAGGATGTGCCTGGGTCTCCTCTACCCAGCGTACTGCTCTTATAAGGCTGTAAAAACGAAAGATGTTAAGGAATACGTAAGACTTTTTTACTCATCAATGATTCAACATTGCCGCATGTACATGAGGATGGAAAGGATCCAATTAATTTTTAATTTTCAATCTTTATAAATAATATGTAGGTTCATTGGATGATGTACTGGATAGTGTTCTCAATCCACAGTTTCTTTGAAGTATTTGTCGATACTTTCATCGGTTTTTGGTAAGTTTTCATTTTAAGCTAAAATAGGACAAAATGCTTTCAAAACCTGTCATGCAAGTTTGTTTTTTTGCACGAAACTGTCACTTTTGTATGCTTCAAGGTTTCCATTTTATTATGAGCTGAAGATCGTATTTATTCTGTGGCTGCTGTCATCTCAAACCAGAGGAGGAAGCGTTCTTTACCGTCGTATATATACATCCCACGTTTGAACGTCATGAGTCGGTAAGTCAAATGGAAAACTTGCGTAATGTTAAATTTTCATGATCAAGTGAAATGAAAATCAGTCCTGACAGTTTGCCAAAAAAATACTGTATGTTTTTCCAGGAAATTGAGGCGTATCTAGCGGATTTTAAGCATCACGCAAGTAACTTAATAGTTCGATGGGGGACAAGTTGCTTCAACTATGTAACTGAAATGGTTAATGAGTACCATTTTGAAGGTATGACATACATTTATTATTATAATGACTCATTAACATTTCTTTGAATAACAACTCTCACCTGGTAAGGTGATACCTATAAATGTAAATTTATGCATGTATGCTTTTCATATGATTTCATTATTTCTTTGATTGTTTCCTTAAATGGAATATTCAGATTAGATTGTTTATCAAAACTACTTCACTTTGATGAGAAGTCAATTAATTTTTGGATTGTTTTCATGAACTGATTTTTTTTTTAATCTTAGGCAAGCTCTGGAGAATATGCATTTATAAAGCAAAGAAAAGGTCCGTTCAGCTTGGAAGGATTCGATGAGCAGGACATGAATAGGAACACACACCGCCCCCGTGAAGACAATGAAAGTAAGCGTGACATATTTCGACAATAGTTGAAACAAATATCGTATCGTATGATTGAGAAGTTGAAAAGCAGTCAACAACAGTTACTCCATTGCTGATTTTATTTTGTCTCTTGTATTCCAGTGATGTTTTCGGACAATGAAATGGTAAATGCTCATGATACAGGGGATAACCGCTTAAGGTAAGTTGATTCAGTATACAGTAACCGTAATCGATTCATACCACACATCGCAATGACTAGTTAAATCTTATGGTGTGAGTAGGAGGCAGATGGATCGGCATGGATCTGTGGAACAGGACATGAATCGTTACAACGGACTACCTAAGCCATATTCCATGATGAATTTGGGAGCAGTTGAGTCCGAAGGTCAACCTCCAAAGATGCGCAGTAGCTCCAGAAAGAAAGAAAGAGGTACTCGAGTAAATATACACCACTAACTACACAGATTAATTCGTTAGGTAACTTAAACCGCATGATTGAACACATCACTTGTCATTCTTCTCAAAAAGACATAATTTTACTTCAATTCAGATAGTATATAAGTATCCTCGTGGATTTTAATTTATTGTAAATGTTGACTTATTTTCAATGAAAAGTTCGGAAACTACACGGTGGTTACATCACAAGATATGGCGATGCCATTAGTATTTGGTTGGTATCCCCCTACTAGTGTTGCCCCGGATTTGAATACTGCCTCAGTATACATACAGCCATCCATGTTACCTCCCTTAGTGTCACCTCATTCTGTAGAAAACCCACTAGAAGTAGCGAATAGTGAAACTACAGAGACATTTTACAGTAATGACGATTATGGGAGTGAGTATGGGGAAGGTGACATTGACATTATGGAAAGTGAAACGGACAATTTTTTCGACTGTGAAATGGAAGTAGTAGAAGAGATTGATGATAACGACGAAGAAGTACAAAAACGAGAAACGGCCGGCTCGCCAACTTCTTGTATTCAACCCTCCGTTCAGCTAGTGTCAAAACGAAACCTTCAAACTTTCGAAACTGAAAATTCCAGTGAAAGTGCACCACAAACACGACGATCAAGTAGATCTAGCAACCAGGATATCAAACGAAAATCTATGCCATCATCAATGTCGTCCAAGTCAGGAGTCGAACATAAATCAAGAGTGAAAAAGAGCCTTAGTAATAATGATTTGAAACTTGTGAAGCCAACCAGTATATGGTCAGCCAGTTCCTTCCGTCGGGTGCTAAGCCCGTTTTCTTCATCCCCTCCAAAGGCTTCTTCCGCTTCCAATCTAAAACGAAGTGGAAGCTCATCTAGTCGAGCAAGCTTGAATCTTGAGAAAAAGCGTAAAGCAGAAGCTGAGTCCAAAGACCAAAAGTGATAAGCAGGTTCATTTATAGATTGCCTGGAGATTAAAAACATTAACGAATTCAAGCGTGGACCTTATCAAGCGGAAGTAAATAATCCGTGGCTTCCAAACCTTTTTTCTGACCCATGTTTCATGTAACAGTTACCAACCAGTTTGTCTAACCTCTGTAGTTGTGCATTGGTTTCGACCTTTGGTGTTATACTAATGTTTTCGAGCGTTACTCTCACTTTTGTAATCAATTTATCGATTTTTTTCCTGACATGTTAATTTTTTTCTTAATATCTGTTCAAGTTGCTGTGATTAACTAAATCAATTCTGTTTTCTTCTTCCCTTAGGTGAATATTTACGGTACCATTCCCAGATCATCCACCAAAACGAGTCGTCGAGCTAAAGTCAATACGAACTCCCCACCTGTAGAATAATAAGACCGTCCTCTCTCTCTCTCTTTAGTGCCTTTGCTGTACTCATCCTCACTTTTCCTAGACTGTTAATATTTTTGCGAATGTGATACACTTAGAAATACACAGGTACTGTCATTTGTACACAATGAAAATAATATAAAAAATTGTCTTCCTAAGCAAACTTTATAAGTATTGTGATTGCTCGCTCTAGGCGAGCATATTTACAAACGTTGTAATTAACATTTTCTCAAAACCTGACATTTACCTCATTAATATCAGAAAACGTCCTTTTTCATGATTGTTTCGCAATTTTTGCAGTGTACCGGTGGGAATAATCGAATACACGGTCTTTTTGTTCTATACATGATATAATATCCTCCATGATTAGATTTTTGTTCTATACACAATTTTTGTTTTAATCTTGATCTTGTCGTAAACTTTTTTTATTTGTCCGAGTTTCCCCATGACTTACACCAACTGTTGTTATATTAGGTAGTTGTTGTCAGGGTATAATATAATCAGAAAGAAGCTAAGCGAAATAGAAACAGAAAACAAACAATCATCAGCAGTGGCTTGATACGAAACTGCGTAAATAGTTTTAGTCCACTCCAAATCGTAACTGCTATCACGTAAAGTTTAAGTAAACCAAGTTCGCTATAAATGGTATAAAAATTTGCGACAGTAAGCGTCCGTCCGCAGTCTAAATATAACAGAGTACATATCAAAACATAACTGAAAACAGCCAGGGCTGCTGTTTTTAAAGATTTCGCGATGTAACTTGTCTCAAGACATGATTATTAATACAAGTATTTGCAATTTAGAATCGCTAGGATGTATAACAAAATTATGGCATTCTTGCAAATATTTTAAACTATATTTGTACAGCAATGTAACATCTCATGTAACAGTGTTTATTGTTAGGAATGTCGACGACGCGAGAAAAATTGATTCATTATTGCAATGATTTGTGCCTTTTTAACTTATTTTAGTTTTTGTCTTAATGAATCATTTGTTACAAATCAGAGAAGCACAAAAATGTTAAACCAGTGAATACAATGCATTAGCATAATTTTGTCAAGGTGTGTATACAGTTGAAACAGAAATCTCACTATTTTGATGCATTTAACAGTACGTATCTTCTGCAGCTAGTCGCAAAGGGTTGACATACTTGAAAAAGACTAAATATCTTAGGTAACATTATACATGAATAGGTGTTAGGTATGTTATATGAGTTAATGTACTTTAAGTTAATGTAATTATTATTATCCTAGTGATGTTATTTTGTGCGCAATTCAACGTTGTAATTTCACTCTCCTTCCTTGTTTCGAAACATGCATCAAAGTTTTGTTTAGACATTAGGGTTATGTCTTGCAATTTTCTACTGTTTTATTTAATACTTTCACTCAATTATTATTTGTAAGAATAAAAAACGTAAAACACGAATAAACCTCAACGTATGCGATAATGTAGCATTTGATTTGATACTCTTGCAGATTTCCTATCCATCACAACCCGATTGTTGCATAAACAACTCTATGTTCATTTCAGGAAATCTTGTTCGATGCGAAAACTTGTTTGCATTGGTTACATAAGAAAGTTTGCAGAAATCGCATTGCAAACCGTTTCAAAAGGATGTAATAATACCATGGTCGGAATAAAGTCGTCTATCTTCCAAGCATTTTAGGAAAGTTCGATGGAAACAGTGAGTCGTTGTGTAAGAACCCGCGCTTGTCCGAGTCAAGTGCATTTGAAGTATTCTCTCGGTTCGGATATTTATCGGAGAGACTTGTACGTGGATATGACAGTTGCAGGCTGGTTTTTATAGAGTGATAGCGAACGCGAGAAAGGCATAGACGTCGTAATATACACCACAGTGCATGCCATTGAACTAACAAATCCATTAGAAACTTCAGGGTCAGCAGACTAACAAACTTGTACAGGCTGGTCTCAAGTTTTAAACTTAACCTGGTACTCAGTCAAAACACAACGGCATACGTTATGGAATCAAAGTGCGAAGTAATTGTGATAGTGTCATCATTACTGCGGCTGACATGAGTTTTGCAGAGAAGTTAGTTTCACTGCATACCGTTCTACCTATATTTCACTTAAGGTCATTCTAATGACGTTTCAGATTTGTTTTTGTGTTGCCTACAATGACTAAACTTAATTTTGCTAGAAGACGATTTATTACGACGAAAAATAATCACACATTTAGGTCCTTGTCTTAAACTGTGAGTTTGTAGTAGTTTCAGTATTTTGTACAATAGCGCAATTCTATAAGCCTGAAACATTCATAGCCGCATACATCCCTTCTGACTGGAAATTTGACACGGGATTCAACATCAACTTGAATGACTGCCATCAACGTTCCCCCATTCCTGCTCATAAGTTAGTAAGCATCAACTTATTTGGCAGATTTGGCCTCTCTGGCTTCATTTGTAAAACAAATTTCTGGAGTTTTTATTTGAAATTTACTACTGGAGCTCAATCTATTAACTTCTAATACCCGTTTTCGCTATTCTGGTTTTCGTGTCATGAAATCAACATGAAGATAACATAGTTATAACATAGATAAATTGTATATTGTTTTTCTGTCCAATTTAATCTTTTCTCAATTGATACCCTAATAGCATATGCTTTCGCATAGAAGCATGGAAGAGTGGAAAGTGTTCATAGTATGTAGCTGAAGACAATCTTCGCTCATGGGGTTTCTTGTGCTATATTTAACAAGTAACTCTGTAAATGTATAGTTAGTAAAACCATGAATTTCTTCTTCATAAGCTGACGATGACTGAAAACAATTAGACGGTTTCCGTAATTGGAAACGTGTTTTCCAAACTCTACCGAGCAAACATCGATGTGTCTCGTCCTTTAAACCAAATTAGCTTCTCCAGACCAAAAAATGTGTGCATGCAGATAACTTTGGGTATTTCCTATCCTCCCACACAAAGCCTGTTACTTCTCTCCGGATACTCGCTGTTCTTCAAGAAGGTATGCATTACACAAATTCGTTATACTTTCTTTTTAACTTTTCATGTCGTTTGTAAATACCTGTACACAAGGCATGCATTTCTGGTGAGATCTCCTATTGAACTTCTATTCAATCATGTGATCCATCTAGCAGAAATCCCTGGAAGGTAGGGATAGAAATGGCCTATGTAGGCCTGTACGTTATTATTATCGCGTTAAAACTTTTTCGTCTCCTCCATTATGACAGGGGTACAAGTGCATCTCTATTTTCACTACACAAGGCTACATTTGCATGTATGAAGCTTTTCATATAGTAATCGTTTTATTTTTAGGTTTTATTTATGGAATTAAACAACACTATAAGTGACATATCGAAATAACAAAGGTTTCGTTGGTACGACTGATGGCTATATTAAAGTAGTTCAACTTTAATTAGTCCTCTAGCAAGCTACTAGCTACGATGAATACTGTATTTCTGGAATATGTTGTCATGTAGATAGTCAGTATTATGCATGCATGTCTGTACTATTTTATGATGCCTTTTTGTAATTATAATATCATTGTAGTTAGAAAGAACGCTTATGCAATCGACAAATGATTTTTGCTATTCTAGTTGCATAAAAAACGTCATACGTATTTAGCTTATTAAAACAACATATTTTTTTATTTATCGAAATTGTTTAACTTAGTTAGGCTAGTCACAAGGGAAGTTTGAAGAATCTATGCCAACACATTTTTGAAGAAACAAACCACGGTGGTCTGTTCTCCGTGTCACCTAGCTGTAATGGTAACTTTTGTCTGATAGTTTGACTGACTAACACACATTTGTGACATAGGGATAATAGATTCCTTGACCGTATTTTATTTCCATGCTGGGTCAGTATTTGAATTGAAATGGGTTAGCGGATCTATGTATTTCTGAACCATGATCCAGTAAAATATTTTTGTTGTTGTTGTTGTTTGTATTTTGTAACAAAAATGGTTGGCGATATACCCTTCAAGTGCTCACCCATCAAAACATCTCGTTTTTAGTACCCTTCATAGAACATTAAACTCAAGTCGTATTGAGCCATTTCGTGCGGGATTCTATCTGATACCATGTTGCATAAGCATTTTGTAGTACAATATGGCAGTACCGATTTCCAAGAAATTACGCCCTCATCTAAGCAGCAGAACAAAAGAAAAAAAAAACCTGAACTGAGACAGCACAAGCAAATTGTATGCGTGCACAGCCCTTCTTTTGCATCACAAACTTTTTGGTCCCATGTCGATGGCCAGCCACTTTCATCCTCTTTTGACAGGCGTTTATACCGTCTGAATAATTAGGTTGAAATGTTTTAACCCAATTGAGAAAATGGTCAAAACAATGCAGCCTTCCGCAAACAAAAAATGGGATACAAAAGCCAGTTTGCATTTCTCTGAAACGGATGTTTTATCTCAAAAACGCAAAGCTGTAATGATCATCTGAAGATTATCGTATTATGATTGCCTGCGTACCATGTAGGTTGAGTCTACGTCTCCGGGAATTCAATTCAATGTCCGTCTACCTAAAAATCGGGTATATGCATGTAGAGATGCTTCATCCTCATCAATGCGATTCTAGCAAAAGGTGTAATAAATAATATTAGTAATTGTTCCTATGAAAATGCGTGAAATTCATTGATCAAACATCCATAACCGCTACATATATGGTTTAGCATTTTCTAATACTTTTTAAAAAATTTCTTCGAAAAATAAAATAAGCTGCAGTGGCTTTCCCTCCTTACACAATATTTTCTGCACACTTTTCTTTGTCGTTGAGTATGTCTGAGAAGAAAAAGATCATCCATGTGCTTTCATACAACTAACAAAAAACTTAACGTTCAAAGTAATGCAGTGATCATGTTATCACAAAACGCATCTTCGGCGCATACGGTATGTGTATGCACTCAAGTGTCAAGTCAGTCACTAATGCCGTCAACTTGAGATCTTTGTGGCATCACATGTGGCATTCACGAAAGAAACTGATCTTTTCTTGATACTTTTACAGTGTAAGTACAATCAGTTACATGAATGAAGATTATGGAATACCATAAGCTTGTTGAACGATGCAAGCATAAAACTTGCAAGGAAAGCTGTACTATGGTGTTATAAGCGTCGAAGAGAGAGCAACAAAGGTTTATGATTTTTAAGTCTTTTTCAATCTTCGGAAGTAAATACCTCAGATGCATGGTGGAAAAGACAATTTGTGTACTCGATGCGCTTTTGGATATAGTCATAACATACGCACACATACGCACTGAGTAGTTTATTTATCTCGGATGTGAAGTTAAGTTCAGTTTATCAACATGTGCAAGTTTTAAAAGGTACGGAAAGACGTGTAAAGAATATTGCTAGCAGTTGTCAAAGCTTTAGTGATGTGATTAGTGACAAGTAATTTTCTTCCGTTCGCAAGACGAGCTTGTTCATTGTAAGTTGTGTTAGAAAGACAAAAATAATTCGATAAGTCATGTAATCTTTTGTTGCCTCTAATAACGATAAAGATACTCAAGAAAACTACAAATAGTTTTGTAATTAGCTTGCATAACGTTGATATTTCAGCCGGATTTGGTTCACCAAATTCCAGAATTGATTATGCAGCTTCTTGCACAATAGTAATATCCGATTCTCTTACTTCACTACCAGCTCGCTGTGGTATTGAAGCTGGTTAGAAAGCATTGTTCAAATCTGAGTGCAAAATCAAAAACAAATAAAAGTGTTGTGAAATTTAGTTTTAATATTGAAATGATAACACCGGCTTGAGAAAAAAAGTGGAGATTTCTCTTTGTACGGAATTTCAGCTACTGGGAAAGGACGCAGCTTGGCCTCAACTTCCGTTCTCCTTGTCATGTTTAGGAAGAAACAAGTGCGAAATTAATTACTAATTTATTGTACAGAGTTTAAAGCAAAACAAAAAGCTTGAGAATAGTTCGCTTTATAAACATAACATAGAAGCATAGAAAATACATCCGGATGTATGTTTTGATTTCATTCAGATATGTAGTGTCAGGCACCTACTTCATTTTGCAATATCGAATACCAAATTTATCCATATATAGATTGAAATTCTCATTAAAATTTCGTAGGAGTGTTAAAAACTAATAGGGCTGAGAATATTACGTTGTTAAGCCAACTACAACCGGTTTGTTGTACGTGGACGTAGACATGCGTCTAAAATCCTTACGAATGTGGAGTGGGATTTTAATGGAACATGCAGACCATGACTTGAGGGGTTTCGAATCCAGATACTTGTATGATTTTTTCAATGGATTCACAATATTATAATTGCAGTTAGGTGATATGAAGCGAATGCCAGAGCAAACTGTACGGTAGGAGCAGGGCATTTAAAGATTACATTGACCCTGACCCTTACCCACATATATCTCTTCCTTGT
The DNA here is from genome assembly GCA_036561885.1 of Salina celebensis. NCBI lineage: Eukaryota > Metazoa > Arthropoda > Collembola > Entomobryomorpha > Paronellidae > Salina > Salina celebensis. The sequence continues at coordinate 15,301 of JAAXOA010001341.1, forward strand.
GATCATTCCTTTCCTTTTCATTCAGAACATCAAGCTCCCATATTTCATAGTTGTACGCTACTGACTTTTGAAGACCATGCAACGTCAGCAATGTCTACATGAAAATATTTCGTTAGCATTAATATTTTCTCATATTGTACAAAATATGAAGATTATCTTATAATTATTTTAATAAGCATCCGATTTGTTAGTCACTTCATTGAATTTCCGTGATTAGCTATTGACTGATGGTGCATGTTGCATAGGTTCATTAATTAATGACATTATTTTATTGAGACGGTACAAGATTATTTTTAATATTTTAATGATTGCGGCACCTAAAGGTCGAGTATGCATGTCCCAGAAGTAAAGGCGTGAATGGCGCTGGCAACACACGCGACTGTTTTTTTTTCATAACACACGATACAATTTCATTAAGTAAAATTAATTCGACTATCATCCAAATTGTCTGAACTGTGACGTTATGTATGATATGGTTTGGTTAAAGCAAAGCCGATGTTGCAATCTGCTGCACGGTAAAAATAACTTCATTCATTCCTTCCTTGTTTAGTCCTCACGGATTTGGATTGCTACATTCTTGATAACCCAATGCTAAATGGTTCGTGGTGTAAAACTAATAATGGTTTCAGGCTTTGCATTGCAATTCTCTATTTTTCAGTGGGGGGAACTTCAGAGATTAGAGTGTTGACCAGATTTCATCCAGTGCACTACACTAGTTTTTAAGGCTACTTTAGTTTGGTTTACTACATCTTTTCCCCCGGATAAGAGTTAAATCAGTATTAGCTATTAGCTATACGTAGGCTCTTGTTTTTGGAAAACAAATGCAATAGTACACAACCGGAATGAATTAATTAGTTGTATAGGACAAGCATAGAACTAACTAGGCAGTTTGAAAACGTTTGCTCTAATCTACTCACGAACCAGTCGAGAGTTACAGGACTTGTTATGAAGAAAGCTAGATCAGTGTGCAATAAGGTTTTGATTTAGTAGGAGACTCCATTAGCAGCAATAGAGTAAGTATAAACAGAGCCCTAGAGAATTTCCCCATTGCGAAGTCTCAATGAAAGAAATGAATGACCCAG
>JAAXOA010001342.1:0-16379 GCA_036561885.1 Salina celebensis
GAAAGTACAATCACCCCGGTTAATTAAACGGGTTGTGTTGTGTTGTCTTGTTCCCACATGTCTTGTCTACGGTATGGATAGGAGTTGGTAAGTCCTACTCAAGTGCACTGTTAGCCCTCTAGAAAAATACACATTCCGTAGCGCAAACACGAAGAAAATGAACAGAAAGCCTAATAGAAAAACCAACCAAAATATGAAAAATATCCTAGTTAGTATTGAACACTAAATGTCGCCTACGTATTTCTGATTGAATGTACTTTTGCCTGCATAAACTGTTGATTTTTATAGTTCATTTGTTTAGAGTATCACTACAAAGTAATTAGTCAAGATTATCATTCTCTTATGACGGACAAACTTGCCATGTGAATTTATTTACTTAAAAATATCTATGTAATGCTTGTAATGACTTCTTATGCGTTGTGGAATTAGTATGTGTCCGATAAAACTAACACATTTCGTGAACTTCAAAATATGCTCGAATAAAAATGTTTTGAGTTGCATGATAATTTGTTTTTCAAGTAAAGTAGCTTCACTTTCATGTACTTCTGTACTGCCTCATTATGTGAGTATGAAACATGACAGATTTAGTGTCGTATATTTTATGAATTACGCACATTATTTATTGAAACGGGTACAACGTCTTCTGTAGAGCCTAGACATCTAATTAAACGATATTTTGCACCCGAAAGCTCAATAGATCAAATCCCAAATTTCTGATGATATGGTAGTGTCAAAAAAGTGAAGTATATCACATTTTCCTTCACCATTTTATATCTTAAACTCCTATCTTGAGATTGATACATTTTCTCGATCGTTGCGTATGAACTTCGTAAACACATATTTTTGAACACTTCTTTTCCAATTGACATAACGTTTTAGTGCATGCTCAAATACTTCAAATGGTAGAAGGAGAATTATATTTTTTATAACTCTATTCTTCAAATGGTGAAAGTCTTTGTGTTGTTATGAACATACGTTGTCACTAGTAGCAACGTTGAACGTGGTTTGTTCACGATGTCAGTTAGGTCTTTGGTTGAAATATATCCCCTTTCTCGTTGATTTCCTTTTTGCGATAAATAAAAGTTATGAATTAGTGTATACATCACAAGCAGCCATCAAGACTGCTTTTATGTATATCACTCAGTAATCAGTAGCAATGAATTTAGTTAACTACATAACTGTAAAGGAGCGTGTACTTTCGTAATACCTTACCACACCACGTATTTCCACTGGAAATATAATGCTACTTTAGACCAAAGTGTATTTCACCAGATAAAAATTGTATGGTACACAGATGTCCCGATATGGAGAGAATTACTTTGAATCATATACGAGAAAGCTTGAGATAACGTGTTCGACAACATGTCACCGTGCTAATTTCAACTTATACTTTAGTCACTCATTGAAACTACTGCAGACTTTCTACACAGAAGGCACAATTTTCAACTAAGAAATTGTGGTCATTGTGCGTCGTAGCATGAATTCGTCTAATGAACGTATGCATTTGTCGTAGATTTAGTCTATACGTTACTCTGTCCCTTACTATCGTAGACGTAAATGTTGACCTATTAACTTATTTTAAGTCGCTGCAAAATTTATTGCATACATGTATACAACAGTCAACAAGCATCCAAAAAGAATAATGCAGTAAATACATACGCGTAAATCTGTAGTCAAATAATAATAATAAGCTAATGGATAACTTTTGCTGTTGGCGTAAGTCATTATATTTGAATTAATGGTACACTTAATATTGTTCAGTACCACATGACCAAAACGAAATTATTATTGTTTTATGCTACAAAAATATTAATACATATATAACTTAACTTTGGTAATATTAACAACTATAAACCGCATAGTAAAATATACAACATAGACGATTATGGTAATTCTATAATCTATTACAGTAGATTGTATTATGATTGAAAATAATGCAAACTATACATATTAGATGTGTAAACGCTTATGTACAAAAAAACGAATCAAATGAGAACACAGTATAATACTTCACTATTGCGCTGTATATGTATGTTCCTTTACTAATCTCATGATATTTGTTTAATTTATTGCGATCTACCGTTACTCGTGGTGATGCTGGAATCATTTTGACGAACCTGGGCAACGTAGAAAATGCACGTTTACAAGAAAACGCTTCAAGCACTCATCTACCCGATTTCAAGTACAACACCGCACAATTTCGTGTTATGGACGGCCACATCGCCAACCTACTGCTATGAATGATGAAGGTCTTCTTTGGGGAATTGCCAGACAAGGAGTGCGCTGCACAGAATGCGGAGTAAAGTGCCATGAAAAGTGCAAAGATTTGCTCAACGCTGATTGCCTTCAGAGTAAGAACCGTTTACTTACATATATTTTTTTAATCACATTAAATTTTAATTCTTTATGATTATTATGACGAGAATTTTATTGGATTATCCATAAATGAAAAAAATGCACAAATGAAAAGTAAGTCAGTGCATATAACATGTATTCTAACATTTTTGACAGTTTCAATGCAACTTATAGGAGCATTAATGATTTGAAATGAATTTTAAATATTCAGGATATTAAAACATGTTTCTAAAGTATAAATCTCAGTTTCCACAAAATTTCCGAACACAAGATGAAACTTACATTGTACTTCTTCCTTTCTATCTTTCTACCTGTATAACTATACCCTTATCCGTTTCTAGTGAGCGGGTATATAAACTCGTTTCTTCCTAAACTTTTATTCTCGTTGAACTTCAAATATCTTTGCTTTACAGTTGATGTACAATTATGTTATCTTAAATGGTCTTCGCCAGTGATACACAAGACGTACTGTGTAAATTGTCTTCAGTATCAATGTTGTGATTCTTTCTTCATGTATATTTTCCCCCAGGCAAGATTTATTTTCCTGTAACTTCATTGTTTCATGTTTGCTGACGGATGAGACTCCATCACTATCTGTATGCAAGGCAACAAACACCACTTGTATTTACTACTTGTATCTCTTTCTCACATAGTCTCAATGTCCTGTTGGCTTAAAACTTCAATTACAGTTTTAATTATGTGTAGATGTACCAACTAAACTCTTACTTTCATAGAAATTGTTTTGTTTTAATTTCTGTCCTACAAAACATGACAACGTCAATAGCCTCTTTTGTATATTCAAAATAACACGCATGGTTCTAATGAAATTTTTAGTGAAAGTAACAACAATGAATTTAAGTAATGTAAAACATTCATTTCATAGAATCCACAACTAATTCAAGTTTTAGCTTTAAACAAGCAATGTGTAATACTTCTAGAATGACCGAATACAGAGTCCATAGATGTTTGTAGGTCTTTTTTATATGAACGCAAAATAGGTCGTGTCCAAACCGAATATTTTAAAGTTTCTTTCTCGAAGATGAATTCCGAATCCGACTGGTTAAACATTCATTTAATGAAAGCTCAAACTTTTTAGATTTGATAGTTGATAACATTTGGTATCCTGCTCGATAAATCAATAAATCGAGATAAAAAATTGTTTTAAAGACGAGCGTAATACTATATGTAACAAGTGGTTTGTTTCTTTTTTGTCTGGTTCCTTCCTTTCTTCGTTTTCTGCAGCTGGATTTACAAGTAAGATTTTACTTGTTCCTAAAAATTGTTTTATAGACGAGCGTAATACTATATGTAACAAGTGGTTTGTTTCTTTTTTGTCTGGTTCCTTCCTTTCTTCGTTTTCTGCAGCTGGATTTACAAGTAAGATTTTACTTGTTCCTGGCTGTTCATATGTATATGAATGCCATAATTATTTTTTACTACTTTACACGTACTCAACATTCTACGTCTTCTAATACGTTATCCTTTCCATTATTTCGTAGTCATTTGAAAGGGATAAGTTTTGAATAAGCTTCTTAGCATGTTGTGCCTATATAAATAAGCTAGGCAATGGAATCGCTAGTCCTCTTAGATCCTCCTTCTATTTTCCATCCATTTTAAGTATGTTTCCGTATATTTTTACGTGTTGAGCTAGTGATATCTAGAACAGTCCTTTCACGTTAGTAACGCAGTTTGGCAAAGCCCTTGCCCGAATTTTCTTTATGTTTCCGACAACACTTTCACTCTCACTTTCTCCTCGCACCTACTCTGTTTTATATGTTCACTAAGATTCTAGCTTTTCTTAACTTTCTGCAACATGTGTATTCTAGCCTGTCCTTTTGTATTCAGTGCTACTAGCTACAACTAGTAGTTTTTTTATATATGAATTTTGTCGCTCGCATGAAGTTTCCATCGAATGTAACACATGTGCCTAGACTTTATTTTGCATAGATTTTCTCTAACCTACTTTCCCCGTGACAACTTGTTAAAGATGTGTGAAAATGAATGCTTCTAGCGTGTACCACGCTTACATTTTTTGTATAAACTGGAGCGGTTCCAATGTTCGCATCAAAATATTATTTCCATCTTCTTTCTACTCTTGTGTTGCTAACGGGTTATAAACGGGAGTTTTTCAAAAACGGATTCACTGATTTTGTGAAACCAAGTTCTCTCCGTATTGTGTTCATATGTTATAAACGATTCCCACTTTGTTTAAACCTCTTCTCCACAGCTTGTATGGTAAATGTCTGTGTGAATGAACTTTTCCCAATCTGATGGTTTGCATTTTGGACTTAAGTTACTATTTCTTTGAATGTTGTGTACATATTGAGATACTAATAATTCTAACGTTGCTAACCATTTGATCCTCCTCTGCGATTAAACTCTTGTTCATGTTTTATTGAAGTTATAGTAACTCGTAATAACAACTCAGATAACTATGCACCCTTCCTTTGTATTTATAACACAACCAAACCGAGGTGATTAACTTTAAACAAATAAACTTTCAGGAGCTGCTGAAAAGAGTTGTAAGCACGGAGCAGAAGATAAGGCAAACAGCATTATTACTGCCATGAAGGAGATTATGAAGCAGCGAGAAAGACAAAAGCCTGAGATTTTTGAACTTATCAGGTAAGATTTACATTTATATGCTTATCTTACATAAGAATCTAACGCGCGATATTAACATTGTGATTTCTGATCACTAATATATAATTGACCGATTCGGGCCATTAATATGTATATCTAGTATCTAGCTAAAATCTATTGATGCAAGCTAGTATGGACTATTATTAATTTTTTAGGGTGATATTAATAAAAATTCGTGCGTTGTCGGCCAAGCTGTTGTTCTCAATATTCTTCAATGGATGAGAATAATGTACACTATGTTGGTTGTTATTCGAAACCTTAGTCAATGATTATGCAAAAGTTAAATCGGCCATCTAATGTGTGTGTTTAGGCAAGTGTTTGGCGTAGAGGAGAAAAGTCATACAGGCCATATGAAAGCGATAAAACAATCTGTGCTAGACGGGACTAGCAAATGGTCAGCTAAAATTGCATATTACAGGTTTGTATGCCGAAAAAATAAATCACAAAACATACGCCCTTAACCATCGTCCCCACACTATTACGAGTCAAACTCTTTCATGTTTAAATCTGTAGTCCATTTGCAGTTTATAAGAGAAACGCTTTACAATGTTTTGTGTACTTTTAATATTGCTGCTATTACATGTTACATATTTTATACATATCTATTTATGTGTGATTAATCTTCATCTAATATAGTAGCTCATAATAATGTCATACTTAATATTATGCAATATGCGAACCTGCTGATTTATGTGCTGTAAATGTATTCAAACAATATTTTCTCTTTCAATGAGTGTAATTTCAGTAAACGTTTTTTTCAAAATGCTGCTGCAAAATGACTCTTCTGTTGAGCGCTACTCTGATGCTTTGGTAATTCATTTTATAAGGGTTAGAATTGTAATATGATCATTCCGCATTAATCATTTTTGTAACTATTATTGCAAAACTACGCCATTGCTATATCTTGCTTGCTCTTAATACTCCATTTTGTTGTGCAAAATTGTGCTTGAAATTATTGAATTCGCGGGGTAAACGATTTCAGCAATAGCAAGACACAAAAAACTGATTGTTACCAAGGCATAAATAGCAGCAAAACAGCAGAGTATATTGAAAAACCTATTAAAATTGTACCCATAACATTCAAAAATTTCAAAATCTTCGCTTGAAAATTTTCCTGGTTACGTTATACATAGGGCTTTTACACACCAAAAACTATAGACCCCACCGTTACTAACTTTTAAATTCCCACGTATTTGCCACACGCTTCCGTTGGCTAGAAATGTTTCGAAATTTTGCCAGCAGAAATGCAAGAGTAATGGAAATGGTGAGGTACATCGGTGACGGAAATATCTGTTCCTATTTTCAATATGACAATCATCCAAATCTTAGCGAAAGTTTAATGCATAGTATTTGCGCGTTTCGAATTCTAACATTAACATTATGGGTCATTACAAATTGCAACAAATAATTCACAAATGCCGCTTCAACATAAGGCAGTAGAAATACACAGTCCACAATAATATGATTGTTTGCTTCTATGTCTTATCCGTTAACAGAATGACATTTACCGTCGATCCTGACACTCATATATGATAATATAGACCAAGCTGAACAGTGTGTTCTAGAAGGAACTTCCAAGTGGTCCTGCAAAATTGCCATTACAGGTATACACACACATTATAATGTTTTCAGGTTATGCCAAATTCCACTGTGTTTTCACAGTCTCGAGCGACAGACACTAGGACAAAGTGCTTGAAACATTTTCCTCTCCATTTTATTTAGTACCTTTAGTCATTTACTCACAACACATCAGTAGGGGAACATTACTGGAATAGTTGTTATACTTCTAGAGTTACTGTTTGCATTTTAACAATGATCCCTTCATTGAGTGATTTCGATTCATTAATGTAATCCCTCAACTCGAGTAGGATTCTGTAAATTGAATGTATTTTATATTCGATTAAAAGTTACCACAGGAATGAAAGTTATATCCAATCCATTTAGCGAGTTTCCCTTTTCACTCTGAATTCGTTTCTGGCTGGTATGCAAACAAGATCTTTCTCAGTCTTCAAGGATTTCTTCGCGTGACTTTTGGATGCCTACTCAAGTGGTGTGTAAATATAATAAAGAAAAGTAGAGGTTTGAATTGCATCCAGTACTATTCTTCCTTCAATTTATGCCTCAAACAATAATAATATGCTCTCTCAAGTCTCTCACCTCACTTCTTAACGAATATTAAGCGTACTTTTCTCTCTAAGCGTGAGAAAAATCTGGCGAAAATGTCAATGAATGGAATATGACATGAAAGGATTTGGTGCTTTGGGAACAAGATATCAGTTTGGCTCATGCTCGTTTATGCAACACAATTTTATGCACGTCCTGATAGGATAGGATTGTACTAAGAAGAAAAAAGGAAAAGGAGAAATCAGTAGAGTGCTATAGTGTGGCCTCAAATGGATAGGTGACTTCACTTGTATACTTTTTAAAAAAGTTTCTTGCTTATCACTCCTATAAATACCAGATTATTGTATGCATCAAGTCTACATCTTCACGAAGTCTTTTTGATCAGCTGTAATGTTCCAAAAGAAGGTGGATTTTTTTTTCCTAAACTCTAATAATAATGACCATGATCAAAGGATCAAATTTTCATGTGTAGTATGTGTTAGGACGGATATCAATTTCGTCTTCACTTCACTGCACAGAGAGGTGTGAGTGAGTAATTGATAATTGAAGATGATGGACCTGTTCTGTTCAGTAATTATTCAGTTTCGTTAGAGACGACATTATTGCTTCCATGCAACAATCGCTTTGTTGAGTAAACGAATACACGCATACCTCTAGTAAGTTTAATTTTAGTCGATTTTACATGTCACATGTACAGATGTATCTTTTACCTTGTTCTTGCTTCGTCTTTCTTTGCCAAGCCAACACGGTTTTCGTTCTTAACCCCTCAATAATATGATGGTAGAAAATGCGAGATGAAATGAGCACAAAATTGGGTAATCTCACAAACCAAGTCCTTCTTTCGGAATTTTGTTCCATTTTTACCACTTTTGTAACCACCACACCACAGGCAACCTATCACATTTGCAATTATCGTTACTTATCCTTACCAAATTTCCAAAAGTCCATGCTTAGGTCTACACGCAAGCAGAAAAAGAAAGCATGCTGTTGGTTGTTTTTCAGAGGACCCTTTCCGAAGCAACTGTTACGCTATTACTTTCTTTGATTAGACAAGCTACGGTGAATGGAAGTTAAGTGCAAGTGTTTGGGGAAAGGTATATACATATTTGGAATATATTCCGGAATAGGAAATACTTTACTTTCTCCATGGTGAAACTTTTTGGTTAGTTACATGGTTAGATATTTTTTCGTATAACCCGACCTTTTCAGGCAGTTTAAGGGTTCATGCAATGCATTTCTCTGGAACAAAATATGTCGTGCGACACAGTTGAAAGAAAATGCATCGTTAAAGTTTCTTTTTCTTTCATTAAAACTATGGACAGGTTAGTCATGTACAACTTAAATGTGACATAAAACTTACCAAAATAAAGATTATTACTGCAGAAAATAAAATTAATTAATTTTCATACTTGAATATCGTTAAGTCTCCACTGCTTCTTTGCAAAATGCAATATATCTGACCTCTCTCTCTTGTGTTTGCACTTCTAGTGACGACAGCTGCACAGTAAACATTTCGAAATTAAAGTTGACGTTTATATTAAATAGAATCAGTTGTCTTGTATTTAATGCAATAGTAATTGAAAGGCTACGAATGCAGGCACGTTAGAAAGTACAGTCGAGATTTATTCCTGCAGTTGGCTCCAATGTTTATGTTAGTCCGTGCCAAAGAAATAATTCCATCCTTTAACCACACATTGCGTCGCGTGCCACTTGATCCGAATTAGCAATTTTCAGTTTGAAAACAGAGTTTTCTTGACTAATGTATTTTTCAAAATCTTTGCTCAACAATTCCCGTTTCCATAGCTACGGTGGAATTTCAATACATAAGGTCTAAGGGCTACCGTTCTATATGGAGTAGGGTCCATCGAATATATAGTGTCAATCCAATCCAAAGGCGCCTCCGTAAAGGCACCATTGTGTTCTGCATTTTGGGAATCATTCTGGTTTACATTTTAATTGCAAATCACACACTTAAACATGTATGTATTAATTTAGATTGATGTAGTTCTTTTGGTAGATCATCACAGTACTTTTGTGTCCCGGATCTTTTGTAGAAACACAGTTGTTGTTTTTTTGTTAGAGATACGGATACCATATAATCGAAGGTCAATCGGTTTGAGTACGACGCAAGTTATAAAAACAGAAAGTACTTTTGAGATAAAATGAGTATCACTAAATTGTATATACATCGTACGACTTTTGTTTTGTTACCAAGTAAGTTGACTTTCTCTGTCTTTTCGATTGTTGAGCTTGTGCTTTCTATTTCATTTATTGTACATAGGCCATGTAGCGTATATACTTTTAACTTTAAAATAAACAAGGCTTTTACTTAATGGAAGTAACTATCTGAAATGCAAGACGTTTCAAGACACAATTTGTCTCGACGACTAATGACTAAGATTAATTATACTTTCTCGACTGTTTAGGCAATTGTTTGCATCCTGTTTACTTTTTTGAATGAATTTATTTTCTCTGGAACATAATATTATGGTCGGACAATGAAAAAGAAAGGCAAGTTCATGAGTTTATGTTTTACAATTTTCTGGTAATATTACCTCGAAGCATTTAGTAACAGAGCCTAGTTTCTTAAAATAAATTGCTTCAATTATGAGTTTGTCGTTTGATAGCTTTCTTCGGCAGGTACCAAAACAACTTACAATGTACTTGTGCACATGATTCAATGTAAAGAGCTTTTTGAAAAGTCTTTTTTAGACTTTCAGGTTTTCTTTTAAATTCGAGACAGCAGTTGTTTGAACTACAAACATGCATACACTTCCCAAAGAGGGTGTCACATGATATAAATTTATTCGCACATATCACGTTTTTAAGATTTTCACCGAATCACGCAACAAATCTTGATTAAGCAAAACTCAATTACTATGTCACTATCACTGATGTTGACTTTTTACATTCATATACCCAGGGCACATATTTTTTAATCCTTTTCTTTGATGCAATAACAAATAACAACATAAAAGAAGCTCATAACAATTCCAAACGCACATTTAACTAGTTGCAACTTTTAATCGAGTTGTCTCTGTAGAGAATGGCTTGTGTTCCTAATGTTTTCGAGTTGTTTGTGTATGGTTGAATTTGTTTCAGTTTCCATGCTATGTTAATTTAAAAACATGACATAATACAATTTATTTATCACCTTGGAACATGAAAAGTTAGATCAAATGTGGACGAATACCTTACTTTCCGTAATTCACATTAGTATGCTACAAGCAGACGATAAACAACATTATTAGAAGCTCTACAAAGCTCGCACTCGAAAGTAATTTGTCTGACGGTTTAGTCGAGTCTCATGATTAGAATAATAGAATTTTAAATTTAAATACAGAAGGAAGATAGTTTGTAAATATAGGTTGTTGTAATCGATTCATGATTTCTTGGATGATTTAAGCATAACCGTGTGTTGTTCAGTGTTATGCGAGAAAATGGGCAACAAAACAATAGTTCAAATATTACAGGAGTACTTTCTCCCCAAGTTGTAATTCATTTCATTAAAAGTGAACGTAACCTGTTGTAAGTAAACCGAGTCTGTCTATGTCAGCTATGGCATTAAGGTAAAGTCGTCTTCATCCTGGGAAAGTATCTCCAGGATTGTAGTTTGCTGCGTGAGTTACATACATCTGACAGTGTGCCAAGTCTACGTAATGGCAACTTGAACAAATATCTTGAATATGTCATTTAACAGGAAAAACTTTGTTATGTTGTTCTTTAAGCATGAAAAATCGTGTGGAATTGGTACAATAGACTCAACAGAGTAAGACGTGTCTTCCATTATCTCACTCGTAGCATGTATACCAGGGCTTATTTTCCCAAAAATGAACAGTGAAAATAGCTTTATCCCCCAAAACTTTCCTTAGGTAGAATATAAAGTGAAAAATTAGACCGACTTTTTTTCGAAATGACAATTTCAGCGGAAAAAAACTTTTGTACTTTACTGCTTTCATCCAACTGCTTACGACACGGCAAAAATTACACCCATAACAAAATGCACTCAACCCTATTGTAAACAAGAAAAGTTCTTTGTTGAAGCCCACATCTCTTCCTTATCTTTCAGCAACAGACGCCACAATAACAATGAGCTACAAATTAAAATGCACAAATCTTACTCCATAAATTTTCGCAAGTGAGAATGAGAGATCAAAATTTGCAAGAATTTCCACTGAACTAACCGCTGGATGAATTAATGCTGAGAGGAAACATTCTTCAATACTGTAACTAAGACCTACTATTTTCTTGTTGCTTGCCAGTTTCTGCGTAAACTCTCTTTATAAAATGTAAAAAGAATCATTGTGCAAATGTACCGTAGTCCTTGTCTATTTATGAAACTCGTAGAATAAATAGTTTTGCATTGTTTATATAAAACAGCAAATTTTCCTAAGAAGCATTTTCAGTGGCTGTCAAAGATGCCATCACATAATAGCAGTAGTAAACAGTAAATATATGGTAGACCAAGCAGAATTTGTTTTCTTTCATCTTATGGTATGCAAAATTGCAAGTTTATACTTTTCTTTCAGATTTTTATTTCAAAATCCTATTTTAAATATGTAATTTCCATTATTTCTCCTTGAACTGTGTGTACAAAATTATAGTAGTCACTGTGTGTCTGTAGTTTAGTTTTCTCTGTATTGATCGCTACATTGACTCCTTGAAGACCTTTGTTGTCCCCCCTTGATACATATTTTATTCATTATCATTATTTTTCCTCTTTTTACCCGAATGTTTGATGCTATAATGTCAACAATGAAACTAATCAGATATATGTTGTTTTGTAATTTTTTCGCCACTCAATTGACATCACCACCGCCCTTCAATATGGAACATGCGTTTTTATGGTGTTGAAACACGAATATGACATGAAATTGCATGAAACTTTTGGTTCCATTGCGACTTCGTATCCGATGTGTCCTACCGCGGGGAACAACCGAACGTTTTCCTTTTTCGTGGGAAACTTAATACAGTGATATGCGCCCAAGGGTTGATTGCCAAGGATAAGAGTGGCACGTCAGATCCTTACGTTACCGTCCAAGTTGGAAAAGTGAAGAAGCGGACCAGAACGATGCCACAAGAACTGAATCCTGTTTGGAACGAAAAGTTCTATTTGTAAGTTTTTTTTCTTTTTGCAGACTCCGCTCTCATACATTTCAAACTTTCTATTCTAAGAAAGCTAGATACCATTCGTACCTAATTTTGTTAGGCCACGGACACTCTTTGCTTGTAAACTTTTCCGACAATTCCTGCAATAATGAGCTCGTATAAGTTGATGTTGCTCATATTAGAGTTTGCCTACAATTTTCGCTATAATGACTATACAAGGAACGAGAAATTCAGCAGATGAAGGTTTCCCCAAATGATATGATAGATGTAGCCCTTGAGCTAGGAGGAAAGTAGAATCGAGTGGGGACTTGAAGAGATTTCTCTGTGGGTACTTTCTCTTTTCTTTTGCAGACACTCCATTAAATACCTACATTCCCGAAATGATCAGCTATGAATGAAAATTTATTTCACCAAAAATGTGGGCTAATAATCCACTACGTATAAAGTAGCTAGTTTTTTAATCTCGACAGATCCTAAAAGTTTACAGTGATTTAAAAAACACCAAAAGAGAAAGTAACTCGATAATGAAAAAGTGAAAGTGTTTGATTTTCCAATATATCTTATGACTCGCTTGTAGCAATGCCATCTACTAGGTTCAAAGCAATGCCATTTGAGACTAGCATTGCAGGGAAAATGGCATTGTGGGAAGTGTAGCTAAAAGTTTGAAGAACTCAACCATAAGCGTTTTGATTTTGAAGAGAATTCTACAAGTCCCATGTAAAATGTATGTTGAATGAAGAATGTAGAGTTGATAATTCTAAAAGTTAGATTTTTCTTGTGTCATATCAATTCTTAGTGAGTGCCACAATTCTTCCGATCGAATTAAAGTCCGTGTCTGGGATGAGGATAACGATCTCAAGTCGAAATTACAGCCAAAAACTCACAAGGGAATCTGATGACTTTCTTGGGCAGACTATTATTGAGGTACGTGTTTCTTTCTTTATGTGTTAAAACTTTTCTGTGTAACCACTCGCGGTCCTTTAGAAGAAGGAAACATGAAGCAGCAAAATGATGGCTGTAAGTTAAGTGTACAATACTTTTTCTCTTTTTCGAAGAGACAGACAATTTTACTCTTTCATTTCATGGACTCTGAAGTCTGAAGTGCGATGCAAAGAAAACGTCTATTTTATTTTCGTTTTGATACAACGAAACTACCTAGACGGATTGTGCAACTTGCTCCCAAACTGCCTGACAATTTACACACTTTTCTAGAGAAAATCCCCGTCGTAAAGCAAGATAGATACTTTTCTTACTTGACAAGTTTAACTTACAATCACTTCAATATTATCCCTAGTCATTGACTATAATATGTCAACCAAAAATGACTGACAAAATCACGGGCAAAAAATCTCGATGACTCTTCCAGAAAAACTCTGATTTGGGTCCCATAGAAAACAGATAGTGCTCTAAATTTTCGGTCATGTAAAAAGTAAAGTATTCATGAAAACTTCCCAACTTCAAAACTTGGTAACGAATCATCGGTTGGGCTCAAAATTATAAAAATAGTACATTACAATGATTCACAATCTCCAAGTTAAACGAAAGTTTCCTATCAAAGATCTTGTAATATAGTGTGTAAACCAAGTAATTCCACAACCTGGCAAGTTACTGTTTACTTTACATAGATTAGACTTACGGGATTAATTCATTTATAGCCATTACCATGATCCTCTTGGGATTAGCAACGGAACTTTGTTATGAGACTGACGTGTGTAACAGATACATTTAATTATCATATCATATCGCACCCAATGCATTTACAGTAGACTACTACCAAGGATTTTTATAAATAACAAGCGGAATAGTAAATTTTTCAAAGAAGAAATAAATGGTGAATTAATTAAACCTATGCCGGAGAGCTTTTAGTTCACCCTCAAATGAAACTCCGAAAAAAATCACAAAACTATACACTACATCATGGATATTAACCATTTAATGGTGAGGTATTCTCCCTGGGGTTTATCATTCACGGGAAACGTAATTTGAATTGAATAGGATTCCAAAACGTTGTTATTGCGCATACCATTGTTATTGCTCAACCCTGTTTAAAAAAAGAATAAAAAATCGCACTAGGCAAATTTTATACTTTCAAAGAGACAGATAACATCAGTACAAACTTTGAAACTTAATTAATTAGGCATCTGGTTGAGTAATTCAAACATAGAAATTGAATTCCGAAATGAGGCTACAGGGGATATAGTTCCATGTTTCCATTATACTATGCAAATGTTCTAATTACTCGTATTTTATGTGCAGATTGATGAGCCATCATTACCTTTCTATAATGTGTTTAACTTTATCTGTTTCTACTGCGTTTTTAGGTGCGGACATTGTCTGGTGAAATGGACGTATGGTACAATCTTGAAAAGAGAACAGATAAATCCGCTGTGTCTGGTGCTATTCGGTTACATATTAGTGTAGAGATAAAGGGAGAAGAGAAGGTAATTACGATACTAAATTTGAAAAGTTCACGACACAAAGAGGCATCAACCCTGCATCGTACTAATTGAATTTCAGGTTGCCCCATACCACGTTCAGTACACTTGTCTTCATGAGAATCTCTTCCATCACTTGTGTGAGATTCAAATTGGTATGATGAACTTGCCGAATTCCAAAGGGGACGATGCATGGAAAATTTATTTCGAAGACCCGGGCCAAGAAATTGTGGACGAGTTTGCAATGCGATACGGAATAGAATCAATATNGGACGAGTTTGCAATGCGATACGGAATAGAATCAATATATCAAGCCATGACGTAAGTGTTTACTTATCGATGAATCTTTTCAATTTCTGAAGCATTTCAAACTTTTCAAATTTAAGCTGTTACGGTAACAGAACAGCGCGTCCGAAAATATTTACATAGTATCTTGAGCTACTATAGAACGTGAATAACAGATTTCTGTTGCTCTACTTTTAAGTAGCGTGTCTGCTCATGCAGAACGTATCTAGGTAAAAAGGTTGCAGGATGATTCTTCCGCAGGGTTCGGTAATATATCAGGGTCTTTAAGGCACACTTTGACTTTGTTTAAAGATATAAATTGTCGCACGTTGTCATGGTAGGAATTCATATCATAGCTTTGATCGTCAGGTGTAGGGAATACATAGTAAAAGTAAAAATGCAGTTGCAAATTTTCTGTAAATTCAAAGAATTCATGCCCGTCTAATGTAATGTTTCATTCTTTTCTCGCACTCGTAAAGTGTAAGAAAGAAAACTAATATGTCCTGCATCTAATCAGATATTTTCCCTTACCATTTAGGTACCGTGTAAATGTAATAACTTCGTGTGTTTATGCAAAATTCAACAGCAGAAGGCAGAAGGTACCTTCGGCATTTCGGACGTATTTTCGGATACTTTTGTTTTTTAACCATTGCCCCGTTTCGTATTGTGTACGTAGATCAGGTAGAGTTTTGCACACGCTGAATCGCAAATCCCAATTCACCTCTTGTTGCATTTTTGGTGCATACGTTTTATAAATTGTAACATAGTCAGAGTCACTGTGTTCGCATTGCCCACCGTCGGCCTGGATCCTCTAAACGCAAGAATAGACAAACCCACAGCCCTTTGATAGAGAAAGTGGATTGATTTGCTGCAATCCTGCTACCATTTTGATTGTGGACAAGATAATGAAAACACTAGTAATAAGCATAGTTTTGATACACTGAAGTCAAAACTGAAATTTCTGTTTTTACGCCCTAGAAAGAAAAAACTTTATGGGTCCCTATTCTGCCAGATAAACGAAGCCTTCACGGATTTTTCCGTAAATAAATTATACTTAGTAATACGAAGGGACCAGTAACAACCTCCTTTTTTAAGGGACTATTCCAATTCTACTGGGTTTTGCTGGAGAAAGCATGATTAGGGAATTACCATTTTATGCAGATATACAATAAAATTTTCTTTGCCAACAGAAAATGAGGTATTTTTAGCACAAGAGTTCTCCTGCAGGGACGTATTTGAAAAGAAAATAGTTACGAAAAACAGTTTCCATTGCAACTGTACACGAAGGCATCATTGTACATGGCATTTTACTTTCCTGTTATCTTGTTTTGTAAACCTGCAACATTCCATTCTCACAGGCAACACACTTTTGTAAACCTTTTAAATATTTTCTTTTGAGCTGATACGGTATACAGATAGATCCTTTGA